>OY992881.1:83128058-83195558 GCA_963921405.1 Cepaea hortensis
TCAAGACTGCAAGGTGTCTACTTATATATATATATATATATATATATATATATATATATATATATATATATATATATATATATATATATATATATATATGTGTGTGTGTGTGTGTGTTTGTGTGTCTGTGTGCCTGTGTGAACAAGCACGCGTGCGTGAGTGTTCGTTCATGGGCGTGAGCATGAATACTGAAGTGTGGACATAAGTATGAATGTATGCATACTAACAATACAAACAATTCAGCAGCAAATACCAGTAAAAGGCAGAGCAGAACACCGTAGCTGTTACCATATTGAACGGCAGACTGTGCAAGAAATATGCCAGTAGGAATGTGAAAGTTGAGTAAAGGCCATCTTGGTATTCTCTGTAAAAGAGTTCTCTCAGCACTGGAACTGGAACAGACAATATACAGTTAACATGGTTACCACGACAGTAATCTGCAGTAAACAGTTAACATGATTACTACGACAATAATCTACAATAAACAGTTAACATGGTTACCACAACATTGATCTACAATAAACAGTTAACATTGTTACCACGAAAATGATCTACAATAAACAGTTAACATGTTTATCACGACATTGATCTACAAAAATTAGTTAACATGGTTACCACGACATTGATCTACAATAAACAGTTAACGTGCTTATCACGACATTGATCATTAATTAACAGTTAACACAGTTGTCACGACATTGATCTACAATAAACATTTAACATGATTGCCACGACATCAATCTACAATAAACAGTTAACATGGTTACCATGACATTAATCTACAATAAACATTTAACATGGTTGTCACGACATCAATCTACAATAAACAGTTAACATAATTACCACGACATTGATTTACAATAAATAATTAACATGGTTACCATGGCATTGATCTACAATAAACAGTTAACATGCTTATCACGACACTGATCATTAATTAACAGTTAACACGGTTATCACGACATAGATCTACAATAAATATTTAACATGGTTGCCAGGACATTAATCTACAATGAAAAGTTAACATGGTTACCATGACATTGATCTACAATAAATAGTTAACACACTTATCACGACACTGATCATTAATTAACAGCTAACACGGTTGCCACGACATTAATGTACAATAAAAAGTTAACATGGTTGCCAAGACATTGATCTACAATAAAAAATTTAACATGGTTGCTACGACACTGATCTACAATAATTAGTTAAAATGGTTACCATTGATCTAAGATAAACAGTTAACATGGTTATCACGACATTGATAATTAATTAACAGTTACCACGGTTATCGCAGACATTGATCTACAAAAAAATATTTAACATGGTTGCCACGACATTAATCTACAATAAAATGTTAACATGATTACCACGACATTGATCAGCATAAGGATACCATCCCACTGTGGAATACCTGCAAACGACAGAGCTGATCGTTGGGCTAAGGAAGGAGCAAAAGAAGAACAGCATGATGTGCCCGTTACATACCACCAAAAGAAAAGAATGATCGAATCAGTCAGAAAGCCACCAAAACCCGCTCAGGATGACTACCACACTATGGACAGACCAGAACAAGTCATTATTCTGCGCCTCAGAACAGGACACAATAGATTACGCAACCACATGTATACAAAATTCAAGATTGGTGAATCAGCCATGTGCATATGTGGATTAGCGTCGCAGACATCAGAGCACATACTCCAAGACTGCCCAAATTACAGCATGTCTAGGCAAACCTTCTGGCCTAGAGAGACGACAGTGGAAGATAAACTATGGACCGCTGAGTGAACTAAAAAAGACAGTTAAATTAATACAAGAGACAACATTGCAGTTATAGACATATTTCAAGCGAACGAAAGAAGAAGAAGAAGAAGAAGAAGAAGAAGAAGAAGAAGAAGAAGAAGAAGAAGAAGTAGAAGAAGAAGAAGAAGAAGAAGAAGAAGAAGAAGAAGAAGAAGAAGAAGAAGAAGAAGAAGAAGAAGAAGAAGATATTGTCGCATATTGCGCCCTCAATTCGATTCACTCCTGCACATCACTACTTCAAAACACAGTTTTCTACAAAAGTGTTTGCACAAGAGAACATCGGAATTTGAAGAATGTGGCATCAGCGCTAAATATAGCCATGTCAACCAATGATGGACAGGTCATGTGTTCGAATCCAACTAAACCCATCGGTTAATCTGAAAAAATAGCGTTGCCGCAGAGGCAGTTGGGACGAAGAACGCTTTGATTTGGACATGTAGATCGAACGTCATGAAGGCCGGGTGTGTTTTCATGGGGAGTTTTCTGGACCTGTATGTCCCTTGCCTGAATCAGTTGGATTGCCTCTGTGTATCTCAAAGGTAGCTGACTTTGAGTCAGGTAAAGCTGTGTGTATGTGAGTGTGTGTATGAAGGTTCCGGCACGAATGCATATATATTCTTCTAAGTGAAGACAGCCGCCAGCTTCCACCCTGTCCCGGCAATGGCTACTTTCCGCCATCACTGGTCTAGAGTATATCTGACTCCATCTATCTTTTGTTTCGAGAGAAGTGCTTTACAAACACTATGTCTTAAGCTGCGAGAAGAGGCTCATTTAAGCCCAAATCGCTATTCTAAAATCCAAATCCTACTAGCTTTCTGACTGCGTTCAGAGCAGGTTTAGTAAAGGACAAGCTATGATTTCTGTGCTGACCGTGCCTTAGTTTTCAATCCACAGCGAATCTTCGACACACGAGAATGAGAGAAGGAGGAATGAAAGTGCTCTTCCTCTTATCTTTATATGTCCGTGGTGTGAAGAAAGATTGTGTTATGTAACTGCTTAGCATCATTGACGGGTCCAGCGTTCTATACTTCTGAGATTTATTCGAACACATTGTGACATGATCGACCCTGTATCTAGCACTCTGATCGAACCACAGTCAAGCTAATAGCCCCGTTCAAGCACTCAAGTGAACGAATAAAGAGAAGATTGGTGTTGGAATGAGAGAATGAGTGCACTGTGTCATCTCATCTTTCTATCACTCTGTATATATGTTGTGTTAATGAATGAGAGGCAGTGTGAAAACTCACAATGAATGCTTCACCTATGTCTCAACATTCATACCAATCATATGTTAATCATTGTGTTAACTTAAGAGTGAAAATATTCATTGTATGCTTCTTTACATTATTACTTTAATTCAACCTGTGGAATGTAATTCTATGAAAACACCTTCCTGTTTGACAGAGTAAGTAAAGAAGAGACACATAGTATGCTTTCATGCATGATCATTTCTGACTGGCATGGGAAATATCACCCCAGTGTCAGAAGAAGTAAATAAAGGTAATAACAGAAGAGGTGAGAAGGAATAAACAGGAAAAGTAACCAGGCAGACTAAAACAATTGAGGCAGCACTGATTGGTAACATGAGTTATTATGAATAAGATGAACAATCATCCTGTCCTGTTCCATTACTATTTAGGATCAGATATGCTGGGTGCATTCCATCATTAACTCTCCATCATTCATCTACTAGCCTTGTCATTCACTGTGTCTGTGTCCTCTGTGAGAACATCAGCCAACAGATCACTATGTACAAGAGCAGAAGAAGAGGGCTTGCCAAATAAAATTGATGTCTAATACCAGTACAAAGAAGAGACACTGTAGCTCTTGACTTCTAGGTACTTCCTGAATCTGCTACCTTCTGTAACTTCTGTCTGTAGCCCTTTTCATTTTTGTCAACTGGAGAATTATCATCCGTTTAACAGATATAAATAGGATCACCATGTTTATTCACCTCAGGTGAGGAAGACGGTGCTTGCAGATTATAATCACTGGAATCTGCAGATTATCACAAGATCTGCAGATCATTACCAAGATTATTATCACTGGGATCTGTAGGTCATTACTAAGGTTCTGCAGATCATTACCAAGATTACTGCAGATTATTATCACTGGGATCTGTAGATCATTACCAAGGTTCTGCAGATCATTATCAAGATTACTGCAGACTATTATCACTGGGATCTGTAGATCATTACCAAGGTTCTGCAGATCATTACCAACATTACTGCAGATTATTATCACAAAATCTGTAGAGCATTATCAAGATTATGCAGATTATCACCAAGGGATCTGTAAAGTATTACCAGGACCTGCAGATTATCACATGATTCTGTATATTGTTACCGGGACCTGCAGATTACCCTAATGACTCTGTATATTATCTCAAAGACTTGCATATTACTTGGAAATATGGCAGAGATCTTTTCAGCATTTCATCAATGAAGTAACTTGATTCCACTCAGTGAACACTTGTTAAATTGAGAACAATCAAAGACTTCAAGAGACAGAGAGTGGTTATGAAGTTCTCTAAGTCTTATAGTGGTGTAGAGACTTTTTTAGATTTACAAACGTTTTCGCTTATTCCAAAGAGATCCAAAAATGCTAAAGAGTATGTAGCATTATGTAAATCAATGTAGCTCATAAACAAGTTAGGAGGAATAGTGGATAGAAACAGTAGCAAAATGACTGAATCAACAGTAGATATACTGAGAGTTCCATTTTCCATTGTGAACTTAGGAACATTATCACAGAGACTAATGATTGTATTTCATGTGTTTATATTTGCTTTACTGGCTTTAATTCCACAGTGTTTTATTTAATAAACATATTTTACTTTTCCTTCCTTTTCTTGTTGAGTACATTGTGATGTGACAAAACTTTTTATATGTGTAGTTACTTTTATTACTTCACATATTTGTAGAATTTGGAACGAAAGGTGGCTGGGTAAGCACTAATAGGCAGCAACGTCCTGTTCTATTGTAAACTCCCAGGTTCCGGATTACCCAGGAAAGAGATTTTAAATTATATAAATTTCCTTGTACTCATTTCACCTGAAAGGGACAATGAATACAGGTGGGGGTTCACGAGCTAAATAACAATCTCTTTTCGGGATGGAAAGTTTGGAGGGAAGTCATTAACATTCCGGGGAAACCCCTAGATTTCCAGAGCTAATATGGGGCACTTTGGCTTCCAAGGACCCATCCCCTCCAGACGAAATTAGTCCCATCCTCTTAGCTTAACTTCATTGTGGGGTAGGCCAAGGTGGGTACTGCTTCCTAAATCCCAATATACCATATTTACACAATAAACAGTTAACGTGGTTACAACGACATTAATCTACAATGAATTAAAATGTTTACCATTGATCTACAATAAACAGTTAACATGGTTACCACGACATTGGTAAACAAAACCAAAAAAAAAAAAAAAAAAGTTAAAATGGTTACCACGACAATAAACAGTTAACATGCTTATCACGACATTGATCAATAATATAAGTTAACATGGTTATTACGACATTGATCTACAATAAACAGTTAATATGGTTGTCTAGACATTGATTTACGAAGGCGAGTCAATAAGTAAGATAACACAGTTCTGTGGGATGGCAGGTAAATGTAGTTGGCATTTTCTATAGGTGTCTTTAGGTGACAGCAACATCGAACTTTATGTTCCCGTTCGTCAGGTGGCGCTAGGTGTCTCATGCGCATGCGCAGCGCATAAACAAAGTGGCGACTGTTCTTACGCAGTGTACAACCAAAGAGCAACGTGCTGTTGTGCGTTTTTTGTGGGCAAAAGGACTGCCTGCAGAGGACATTCATAAGGAAATGCTTCCTGTTTATGCTATTTACAAATGTTGTCCCGTAAAGCGGTGCATAGCTGGGTAGAAAAACTTTCCCGAGGACGCTCTAAAATTGTTGATGAAATCCGATCTGGTCGTCCGATTGAGATTGCAACAGAAGCATCCGTGCAGTGGGTGTAGGAGATGATTAGAGGTGATAGGCGAGTAACGATAGATTCTATAGCATCTGCAATAGGGTGTTCACATGGTTCAGCATACAGCATAATGCATGATTGATTGAAATTTAAGAAAGTGTGCTCAAGGTGGGTACCCAGATAATTGAAGAGAAACACAAAATGAACCGATTTGGCCTGTCCTTGCATCATTACTGTCGAAACGAAGATGAAGGAGAAGACATGCTGAACAGGATTGTTACTGGGGAAGAATTATGGGTGCATCACTACCAGCCCTAATCAAAGCATGTTTCAGTGCAATGGAAACATCCTTCTTCGCCTTGTGTCCAAAAATGCAAGGTTACGCCATCAGCAGGGAAGGTTATGCTGACAGTGTTCTGGGATTGTCAAGGAGTGCTTTTAACCAATTTCAAAAAGAGAGGTGACAATGTGAATTCTGAATCATACTGTGAAGTTCTATCGATGTTTCATGGTGCAATTTGAAGAAAACGTCCGGACATCTAGGACTGCTGACTACAGGAGTGTTGATTCTTCATGACAATGCCAGACCACGTACAGTTCGATTAACTCAGGAGAAAATTAACCAACTAAGATGGGACGTTCTGGAACATCCACCTTACAGCCCCGACTTAGCCCCTAGCGCTTTCCACCTTTTTGGTCCACTGAAAACTCACCTTGGCGGGAGACATTTCATAAATGACGCCGAAGTTGAATGTGAAGTGAAAACGTGGTATAGAAAACAGAGCAGGCAGTTCTATGCAGCTGGTTTGGGAGGACTGATAAAACGATGGGATAAGTGCATCAATGTTGGTGGAAATTATGCTGAGAAATAAAGGGACAATGTATTTATAAAAATAAACTGGTTTTAAGTTGTTATTATATTTACTTATTTTTCTGCAGCCATTTGTGACTTACTTATTGACTTCTTGATCTACAAGAAACAGTTAAAATGGTTACCACGACATTGATCCATAATAAGAAGACCTTTGATCATATATATGTAATGATGTTGACAATATGGCACAACTGTTCAGAAATATATAATGATGATGATAATATTAACAAATTGTTGAGTGTTCTCACAAATTAACGCTATGACTAAGTATCCATAACAATATAAGACATCTGAAATCAGTCAGGTATGTGGATACTACGATTGTTCATGTGTGATCCAAACATAGACAAAGCCTTTACAATGTTTATGCTTACATTTGCATTGTAGAATACAATGCGATCAACACACTGCATCACTGGGCTATACATAGTCACATAAATGAAGGCTTGCATCTGTACTGATGTAGTGCAGTCACTCGTCTCCCCGCCCGAGTTGACGTTTCTCTCAGGCGGCTTCGAGCCAGCCTCACAGAATGGAAATCAGAACATTTCCTGGACAATGAGGAGCTGATACTGGCCACAACACTCACTCAATGTTGTTTGGTCAAGGCAATCTCTCTCTCTCTCTCTCTCTCTCTCTCTCTCTCCCCCCCCCCCACCCCTCCTTTCTAAGTGCCAATATGTCACATAACCAGACTTCTTCATCTTTCACTCTTGAAATAAATTAATACTTAACTGACACAGAGCTATAGCTTGAGTCATCCCAACGTAGGCCGTCACTTGGGTAGCCTGGTTTATGAGACCCAGTCTATTTTGGATGCTCTCTTGGTCGTTGTTGAGGCGCCCAAGGAAAATCAAGATGAAGGGCACAAAGAAGGGCAGCATCAAAAACCGTCCGAGAAAAGCCCCACGGTCTCTCCAGAGATGGACATACATGCGCCTGGTAATTGTGTCGGTGGAAGAATGTCACATGTAGTTATCGTAAGTGATAATATTTAAAAAATAAATAAAAAAACTCGCACGCGCCCACGCACCTACATGTAAGCACGCACCCCCGCGCGCGTGCACACACACACACACACACACAGAAAGAGAGAGAGAGAGAGAGAGAGAGAGAGAGAGAGAGAGAGAGAGAGAGAGAGAGAGAGAGAGAGAGAGAGTGTGTGTCATAATTGAAGTGCAAATATGAGTTCGTGTTTTGCGTTTGCGATGAAATATCAGTGAGTGAGTAACAGATTGATACCACGAAGCTGAAAATTCTAAATGATAGTTATTTAACAATGCCATTGAATGCAGCATCATTCACTTTTATATCAGTTGAGATGTTAGACCGCAAGGTGTCGCATGCCCAGAGTAGTTAACAATGGGGGGGGGGGGGAAGGGGGGGGGGCGTGCTAGGAGAGGCACGTTCTTGTGCCAGTGTGTCCGTGCGTAAACACTTCCTGCAAAGGATTTTCATGATATTTGACTTGTTTAAGGTGGGCAGTGTTTACCGTGCCGAACGGTACACAACTGCACTCTATAAGTTTACTAACGGACTCTTTAAAATTGTTGAGGAACACCGACTTTTGTATTTTTAAACTAACAGAGAAAACTTTGCAGAGGCCTAGATGATGACTGGGACTTTCTTATAATGGCGTATACAGTTCTATTTTCATGAGCCTCTTCTCGGAAATCGGTGTTAGTTACTCTGGACATCCAAAGTATTTTCAACATTCGCCTCAGAAACCACACCTTGCTGCCACCAAGCTCTTGCTGACCTGCTTCTCCACATACCCAGACCCACCGACACACAGAAAAGCAGGTTTGATGTGACATGGCAGAGTCCTCTTCAACCACAGTGATTTATTACTCAAGATACATTTTCATCTTCTGGAAACCAGGAATGTACCCGGTCTATCTGTGATATTCTCTAGAAGTCCCCTAGCAGGAATATGTTGTGGGGATGTGAAGTGCTAGGACTGTTACATTTTGTAGGCTGAGTGCATGGGGCAATAGCTGGTCAGTCCTTCCCTCCGGTAACGAACGTCGAGAGCTGACAAAGATTTCGTTCTATCATACTCATGCTACTCTCAGCGTAACGTCATAACCATTACACAGACGCGCCCGTTATCTTTTTAATCTCTCATAGTGATATTCGTTTTACACAGACAGACAGACAGACAGACAGACAGATAGACAGACAGACAGATCTGGTGGCAAAACGCGTGATAGCCTGACACTTTACCTTATCTGTTCTTAATTGCACACTTTGATTCTCATTGTAATTACTGCAACTTGTTTACGTAAATGGCGTAGAAGAGTTCTACAGTGGATCCCAACCAATTGGACGGATCATGAAATGAGAGGGTCGAACAATTGGCCAAGAAGGTGGCGAGGCACAACAAATCAAATGTTCACTTCAATAATAAATATACAGCCCAGCAGTTCAGTCACATGAAGATTTGTGTTGCAGGATTTGACAGGTTACTATCCTTAGACTCAGAAAAGGACACACGAAACTCAACAGCCTTATTTACACAAAACTAAAGATCTGCAATAATGAACCCACAAATAAGCACCTCAACCCCCTGGGAGACATACCACAACATGGTACCTAACGTAGCCCAGAAAGGCCGGATGAAACAACCCGAGGTGTAATCCAACTCCACGAAGGCCTGCATGTATTCGCACAAGACAGCGCAGTTCATACAGAAGACACAATTGGGGATATGGGCTGATTCCAAGCGAATTAAAAGAAGAAAAAAAGAAACATTGTTTTAAAGAAGTTAATTATCTGCTTGACTTATGATACAAGTATAAAGATAAACACAGCAGAAAGACGTGAATACGTTTTTCTGTACCATACAGGCCGAGACCGAGAGAACTAAATGTGTAGCCCTGGAGAAACTCACCTGAGCAAGCACTGCATCTTTCTGGTCCACGGAGGCGCCTCATTCATGCTAGGAGCATCGCTGCCAACGGCATCAGAACTGCGATATGTGAAGCCAGTTGCAATGCGCTTCACAATACTTGTTTGCAGATCAGAGTTGGCGAAAGTGTTGCAGAGTCTCTGAACGATCTTGTGCGAGGATTTCTCTACACTGTGACTTCGTCGGTCCACACTGGTTATGTCGACTGTGAAATAAATAGAAACTGTAAATGTCTATACGAAAAGTGTCCATAATCAGCACATAGAGCTACGATTGTTGCTATGAGTGTAATGGTTTGGTATACAACACACCGTCTACCCAGCTTCCGACACCCCCTGCATCATTACACATGACACTATTGGTTTGTAATTTGTCTAAGCACATCATAGCCTGTTCAATCCTTGCGGTTACAACAGGAACACGCGGTGTCTATTTGTCATTTCATGAACTACATGTTGTGTAATACATGTATATGTCTTTCACACAGTCATGATTCGTCACGCTAACCATGGACTTCACATGGGGTATACTGTGTCATACTCGTCCAGTTTGTTGTACATAGGAACTGTACACGGAGATATGGTGATGTGTCGGCATATGTTGAGGGATAGACAGAAGGTGAATATGGAGATATGAAAAAGATCAGTTTGAGAGGTATAATGGATCAATACAGTTTGACATTTTAGTTTTCATTTAAATCGGCGAAAGACAGCTATATTTCAATAGACAAACGCAATGTGTCATGCTTCTGGCCAGTCAATGCGTCGCATACGTTATAAGCATATATTTTTATACGTCTACAACAGAGGTTCCCAAACCACGGCCCGCGTGCCACTTGTGGCCCATCAGCTGTCAGAAAGTGGCACGCGAGGCCTCGTCATTTAACATAATATATTTTAATAATTTCAAAAATGCACTCGGAGCGTCCAGTCAGTGTGCGAAAATTTACTCTGCTCATGGTTGTTATGCTCAGATATTATAGAATGCGCCTGTTCAGTTCGCAACGTCACGTTATGAAGTTTCCATATCCCAGCCTTGTCGACCAATCAGAGTGCGCAAGGCGCCATGTTGTCATCTGTTACAACTATTTAGCATAGTCGGTAGTATTGTATTGAAAATAGATTTTTTCAAATACAAATTTAACGTTAAAGCCTATAAACATGAGTGTGGGAAATCTGAAATCAAACAGTGGTAAAAGGTGAAAATGAGAAGACGTTGCTTGTCGTTTGGCCATGCAAGTAGGTTACCATCTAACAGTATACCATAACAAGAACAATCAATGATGTACGGACCTGAAGAAGCAGAGGAAAAGGCCGACCACGTAAACGATGGACGCAGGGAATTACAGAGTCCATGGGAATATCGATACATAAAGCCCATAAGCCGGCACTCTCCCGCTGTTTATACTTCACCTCGACACCGCAAGGTACAAGAGAAACATGAAGAGATGAGATGATGAGTTGCTTGTCGTAAATTCAACGAAGATTGGACGGAGAAATTTATGTTTATGCCAAGTGGTAAAAAAAAGTTTGCTTAATCTGCAGATTTTGTGTTTCATTTACAAAACACATTTAATCTGGAACGACACTTCACGACCACACAGTAGGACATACATGCTCAATGTCTGATCAGTTCATTTCTCTGACCAGGCAGCAGTCATTTTTCACCAAGGCTAACGAACAGAGCAAGAGTGCATTTGGTGCGTCGTACGAAGTCGCTCTTCTGTTGTCTCGCAAAAAGAAGCCGTTCACCGATGCAGAAGAAATAATCAAACCTTCCCTTAAATTTGCTGCTAGAATGCTTGGCGACAAAAAGTGTGAAACAAAATTTGATCAGATTCCTTTGTCTAATAATACTATGTCCAGGCGAGATGAAGAATTGGCCAGCGATATTCATCGTCAAGTGGCAGCACATATCAACAATTGTAAATTTGTTTCATTGGCACTGTATGATTCCACTGACATTTCTAACACAGCTCAGGTCGCAGTTTTTGTTCGAGCAATAAACGATAATTTTGAAGTCATTGAAGAACTTCTAGGACTTGAATCGATGCATGCAACTATCAAAGGAACTGATCTGTTTGAAACTCTGAAGTTGTGTGTAGAGAAAAACAACATAGAATTGACCAAACTGGACAGTGTATGCGCCGACGGTGCTCCGGCTTTGACGGATAAAAAGTCTGGATGTCTAGCATTATTGGAACAGTTTCTTGACCGCACTATATTAAAATATCATTTTATCATTCACCAAGAAGCTCTGTGTGGAAAGACATTAAATCTGAAACATGTCATGGATGTTGTTCTGAGACGTGTGAACAAAATTCGAAGTAAGGCACGAGTTCAGACAGTATCTATCAGACCTGAACGAGGTAACGGTGAGCTACTGTTACACTGTGATGTCAGATGGCTATCTAAAAGGAAAGTTCTGTCACGTTTCTGGGCACTGAAAAATAGTGTCTATCTGTTTGAAATAAACGAATTGCCTACAGAACGGGAATGTCTGCTGAGCGATGACTACCTTAATGACCCGGCACTTTTGGTGGACATCGCGTCTCATTTAAACTCTTCAAATGCGAGGGTCCAGGGGAAATTCAAACTATTCACAAATTTGTTTGATGACATTTCTTCATTTGAAATGACACTTCAACTGTTTATCGGACAACTGACTGAAAAGACTTTAGAGGGGTTTCCAAGTCTGAAGGCGCTTGTGGTGGAAAAGATATGTGACTTGTTACAGTATAAAGTAAAAGTTGAAAGTCTTCTGGATATCTTTCAGTCGAGATTTCAAGGGTTCACATTAGAGGAGGATAATGTTGCCCTCTTCATAAATCCGTTCGTATTTCCTGATGCCAAGCTCTGTCAATTACAGCAAAACCTTCAGCACGAAGTAATTGATTTGAAATGCAATTCTGCATTGCGATGTAAATTTCTGGAGCTGCCTGTCTCACCTTCAGCTGATCATATTATTTCATTTTGGCGACAATTGCCTGTCGAACAATTTGAACACTTGCGTTCATTCGCCCTGAGATATATTTTTCGTTTTAGTTCGACTTACAGATGCGAGCAGTCATTTTCCGCAATGATCGCTAAAAAAAAAAAAAAAAAAAAGCAACGTTTCAGACTCACCGACAGTAACATAGCTGCGCTTATGACTTTGGGCACGCCATATTTGTGCCCAGACATTGATAAGCTTGGGAACCACTGGTCTACAATAAGTTAAAATGGCGTTGCTTCTCAAAGTATACTATTAGTTGAATTTCAGCCTCGGTTCGACATTAGCGCGGGAACGACGCATAGTAGAGAATGAAGTGGTTTGAGTATTAATGCATTTTGAGAGAATGCCGTTTCTTATGGATTATGCAATGGAGTGGACTGAGTGATATAATTTTAAGACAAGTTTCATATACCGCGACTTTGTTGCTATGCTATCGATTTCACATTTTATACAAGTTTTCGCAAGAAGTGAATAAAGATGGACAAGTGTGCACATATTAAACGGATCAGATAAACGATTCCTACTACCATGCCATAAATATGTCTAGATGATACAGTGAAGTAAGAATAGTGTGTATGTGGAGACGAGAAAGAAGACTGTACTCAATAATACAATGTTTTCTAATATAAGCATAAGAAGCCACTCTAAGTAAAGACATGGATTGTAAATGTTATTCAATTTTACAATAATGGCTGTGAAATAATGTTTATGTCGTCGGGCGAAATATATGCTCGTGCCATTCGTACTTGATAAATATACTGCATATTGAATAAATCGCTGTGTGCCAGTATCACTGAGTCTGGTGGATGTGATCTTGTTCAAGATGTATTACTCGTTACTTACTTGGCTCTGACAATCAGATGGCACTCGTTCACCGTCAGAACACTCGTCGTCTCCCGTCACTTACAGAGAGCAAACTCCCAGCCATCTATGACATCATGTCTGCTGGAGAACACTTCCCGTTCGTCTTTTGATGACATCTTCCAATTGAAATCGTTGTCAGTCACTTGCACGATTGCCTTCCACATTCCCTTTAGTATGATTTTCATACGGTATTGTGTCTTTTCATCTGCGCATAATATGTTATTTGTGAACATTGATCTCGTTTAGTCACTCTCTTGTCTTTGATAGTTGGTTTAGCGCTTCTTTATTTCTCATGTTGTATTTCCATATCTGTCCCATGTTTTTGTACAAAATACAATCTCAATGTTGTTCTTATGCTGAAAATATGTCACTAATTATTGCACTGTTTATAGCTGTGCATTTGCAGCAATTATCATGTACATTGTGCAGATAGACTGATTTATTTCCCAAACGTTTAATCCGTGGGAAGATAACCTACCATATTTACTGTGCCATTGAACCCCCAAAACCCAGACAACAACCGCAACAGAACATGTCTAATAGATCCTGCGAGAAACGACAAACATCAACACTTGTGCATACCTTACAAACACCACAGGCCAGGTGAACAGATATCACAGACCACGTAAATAATACACCCCACGTATGAATGAATGGAGAAACAGATTAGGAAAATGAACAAAAATGATACAATAACAACTGAGAAAAGTCGTAATAGATAGGTTAAAACATGAAGCGTGGTGAGCCACTCCACACGAAATATTCCTTTTTCCATGTTACTAAGCATACTAGTAGTGTATTAGGCGCCCTATCCATCGTGTCGCTGCGGATCTTAAATATTTCAGTTATATATCGATTCTGATCCGCAATGGGTGATAACTCCTGATATAGTTTTTGTGTGTGTGAAAAAGTAGGCGTGGTCAAATGGGCGTGGTAGTCAAGTGACCCCTCAAAGTATAGGGATTGTACGTCTAGTGACATGGTGGTCTGTACTACATAAAACAATAAAAAGTGATTCAAAAAAGGTATAGACAACATTTTTTAACATTACATATGTAAATGAGAAGAGGTGTGGCAGTGACGTTATACTAGGTTTGAAAAGTAATCGCTCGGGGTGTAAGATGGACGGAAGCACAACATATGTATATATAAAAAGACGTGCCCTATCTTCTAAACAAAACCATAAAATTTAACATATTGCGAGTTATTATTGGTTGTAGTTAATAATCTCTAGCATCATACGTTGTAGAAACATCATCATCATAGTATGTTTAAGGGTACATATTAGGGTTACAGGGTGCGCGGAAGGGTCAGTGGTTTGGAGAGTGAGGTGATGACATACAAAATGACTCCTCGTAGGGTTCATGTCTGTAAGACACACACACACACACACACACACACACACACATATATATATATATATATATATAGAGAGAGAGAGAGAGAGAGAAAGAAAGAGAGAGAGAGAGAGAGAGAGAGAGAGAGAGAGAGAGAGAGAGAGAGAGAGAGAGAGAGAGAGAGAGAGAGAGAGAGAGGAAGTGGTGGTATGTTCATTGTATAAACACAATCAGCATTTATTTTCGTTCTTAAGAGTTATATTGAATCATTTCAGGTTTACCGATATTAATCATGGACATCTAGCAGTATGAACGGGCGGATATCTTATAATGCGTTTATTGACTTTGTTGATGGTTAGTTGAGCCGTGTTGTTTTTTAAATTTTAGAAGTAGTAGGGTGGGTATGTTTTTCCGTGCATTATCGATATTGTCTGATGTTGACCTAGTTGCCGCTGGTGGTAGTTACCGATGAATGTCAAAAAGGGCGGCGTATGATTTAGTGTCATAAGAAACGTTGTAATCAATAGTGGCGACTTGGTGCCGAGGCATTGAAGCTTTGGCGGGTTATTTGATAAAACGCACCGTTGGTGGCTCTCATAAATCGATCACAGGCATTCTAGGTTTCTTAGCACAACAACAGCATTAGCATTTCTGTGCCGGCTTAAGATATTTTTAGTTGTAAATATGCCTGTGGATGTAGTAATTGTATGAGTTTTACTGTAAGTCTTAGGTTTACATAAACGCCATTATGCTATCTGTCTAAGTAATACGAGCAGTAATAATATTGATAGTAATAGAAGTTCCAGCAACATTAGAGGGGAAAAGTAGATGTAACAGAAGATAGTAACAGTAGTCAGCATCATCAAGAGATATGTTGCCTGGCGTGGGCGATCATACACCTCCACACAGTGCGACCTCCGACGGTATGGATCAGTATTATAAGTAACAGTAGTAGTAGTAGTAGTAGTAGTAGTAGTAGTAGTAGTAGTAGTAGTAGTAGTAGTAGTAGTAGTAGTAGTAGTAGTAGTAGTGGTAGTAGTAGTAGTAGTAGTAATAGTAGTAGTAGAAATAGTAGAGGAAGAAGAAGCAGCAGAAGCAGCAGCAGCAGCAGTAATAGTAGTAGTAGTAGTAGTAGTAGTAGTAGTAGTAGTAGTAGTAGTAGTAGCAGCAGCAGCAGTAGTAGTAGTAGTAGTAGTAGTAGTAGTAGTAGTAGTAGTAGTAGTAGTAGTAGTAGTAGTTGTAGTAGTAGTAGTAGTAGTAGTAGTAGTAATAGTAGTAGTAGTAGTAGTAGTAGTAGTAGTAGTAACAGTAGTAGTAGAAGAAGAAGAGGTGGAGAAGGACTAGTAGTTAGTAGTCTTCTTCTTCTTCAGCGTTCCGAGCCATTGAGGTTCTTTGCTGCAAATACAATCCGTCTCCATTCGTCTCTCTGGTTGACCTTCTCTTGCCAGTCGTTGATTCCAAGTGCTTGTAGGTCTGTACATTTATTATCTCTCCACCGCCTTCTTGGTCTACCTCGGGGTCTACGGTCATTTATTTCCTGAGTGTAAGCGAGTTTTGTTTCCCTATTATCTTCCATTCTTTCTATATGCCCCAGCCATTGTAGTCTATTAGCCTTCATGATACCAGTGATTAGCGGGGACTTAAACAGATCATAAATGTCTTTGTTACTTCTTCTTTTCCACTCTCCACTTTGTGTATCCCTAATGGGTCCAAAGATGCGTCTTAAAATTTTGTTCTCAAAGGTTTGTAACAAGGCTTCGTCTCCTTTCGTTGTACTCCAGGTTTCAGAGCCATACAGCACAACTGGTCTGATCAGTGTTTTGTATATTGTGATTTTGGTGTTATGAGATAGCGCCTTTGATTTTAGTAGATGTTGTAGTGCATAGTATATCTTATTTCCAGAGTTGATTCTAGTTTGTATTTCTTCCCTTATGATGTTGGAGCAGTTGAAGATTGTACCCAGGTATTTGTATGTTTCCGTTCTTTTAATGGTCATATTATCTATTTGTATGTGGCCAGAGTTTCTAGCCATTCCGTCTCTTGAAATTACCATATATTCTGTCTTATCTTGGTTGATAACCAGCCCCATCTGTTGGGCTTTTCCCTTTAAGTGAGTCAATATTTCCAATGTCTTTTGTTCACTTTGCCCTATACTATCTATATCATCTGCATAACCAAGCAGCTTGGAAGTTCCTCCAATATCACATTCCTCCTTTACCTTCCTTACAACTTTCTCTAGAGCCAGATTGAAGAGTAGCGGCGATAGTGCATCCCCCTGTTTCAAGCCAGATGTTATTTGGAAAGGGTCTGATTTCCTGCCTTTATATGTTACTATATTATAAGTATCTTCCATGCATAGTCTGGTCATGTTGATTAACTTCCTTGGTATTCCAAATTCCTGCATAGCATTCCATAGACTATTCCTAGTGACACTATCATAAGTCTTTTTAAAATGTTATGGAGATCTCTTTTATATTCCCAATGTTTCTCGGCTATTTGTCGTAAGATAAATATCTGATCTATTGTTGATCTGTTTTGTCTAAAACCCGCCTGGTAGTCACCTAATATGTCTTCTGAATATGGTTTTAGTCTATTTAGTAATACTGCGGATAGTATCTTATAGCTTGTGGACAGTAGTGATATTCCTCTATAATTTCCACATTGGAACTTGTCTCCTTTCTTAAAGATAGGTATCAATAATGACTCTTTCCAGTCATGGGGTAATTCTTCTGTCCTCCAGATTTTTATTATTAGTTCGTATAGCTTTAGATGTAATGCATGGCCACCTGCCTTTATAAATTCAGCAGCAATTCCATCAGTCCCAGTTGCAGTAGTTAGTAGTAGTAGTATTAATTGTAGTAATAGTAGTAGTAGTAGTAGTAGTAGTAGTAGTAGTAGTAGTAGTAGTAGTAGTAGTAGTAGTAGTAGTAGTAGTAGTAGTAGTAGTAGTAGTAGTAGTAGTAATGGCAGTAATATAAGAAATAATAGTATTAGTATTAGTGAGGGTGGTGATATTAGTAGTATTAATAGTAGTAATAATGGTGGTAGCGGTGTTGGTGTCAGTAGCGGCAATAGAAGTAGTAGTAGTAGTAGTAGTAGTAGTAGTAGTAGTAGTAGTAGTAGTAGTAGTAGTAGTAGTAGTAGTAGTAGTAGTAGTAGTAGTAGTAGTAGTGTTAACAGTGGAAAAGGAGAAATAGAGGAGGAAGAAGAGGTGGAGATGGGCTGGTAGTAGTAGTCGTAATAGTATTTGTAGTAGTAGTAGCAGTAGTAACAGTAGTAGTAGTAGTAGTAGCAGCAGCAGCAGCAGCAGCAGCAGTGGGGGTGGTGATGATTGTAGTAGTAGTAGTAGTAGTAGTAGTAGTAGTAGTAGTAGTAGTAGTAGTAGTAGTAGTAGTAGTAGTAGTAGTACTAACAGTGGAAACGGAGAAAAAGAGGTGGAAGAAGAGGTGAAGATGGACTTAGTAGCAATATTCGTCGTAATAATTGTAATAATGATGGGCTAGTAGTTGTCACCATGTAACAAATGTTCAGATCCGTATACACCGCTCATCCATCCATCATGTGCCACTGGATCACCAGAGTCGTGTATCACATCCGTGTTCCTGTCTCGACCATGCCGCGTGGCCAAACCATCTAGGTATTTACTTCTCGGTCCTCCCCTTGGTCTCTTCCCTTCGATCTTGCCAGTTGTCACCAAGTTCTCCAAGTCATTTCTTCTCATAACATGTCCAACAAATTTTGACTGTCTACGTCTAATGACCCTAATCAGTTTAAGATCTTCATTTGTTTCTTGAAGGACTTGTTCGTTCATACATGCGGTCTATAAATTAGGTAGTATTGAAGTATAATGTGTGTTATGTATTGTTCTAAGTTGTGGTATCTTGTGTGCTATGTAGTATAAAGCTAGTTTGTATTGTATGCTGTGTAATGTGTTGATGACATATCTGTCTTCTGTAGTTGTAAGAAGTGATGATGTCATAAGCCGAAGTCCCCACTCTAACATTAACCACATCTAATTGATAGTGTCGTCCTTGCAGTAAAAAATGGTCACTGTGTGACATCGATAACATCCCTTCTCCACACTGAATGCGTCTGGGGTACATGGGCACTATTGGGAGCTCCCTTAGGAGCAAACAACGATACAACAGCTGAGGGGTGAGGAGTGGAGTATCATTTACGGGGGGGGGGGGGAGAGGGAGGTCAATAAGTAAGTCACACAGTTCTGTGGAATGGCAGGTAAATGTAGTTGGTGTTTTCTACAGGTATCATTATGTGACAGCAACATCGAACTTTATATTCCCGTTTGTCAGGTGGCGCTAGATGTCTCATGCGCATGCGCAGTGCATAAACAAAATGGCAAATGTACTTACGGAGTGTACAACTAAAGAGCAACGAGCTGTTGTGCGTTTTTTGTGTTGGCAAAACGACTGCCTGCAAAGGACGTTTGTAAGGGAATGCTTCCTGTTTATGCTGACAAATGTTTGTACCGTAAAGCGGTGCATAGCTGGGTAGAAAAATTTTCTCAAGGACGCTCTAAAATTGTTGATGAAATCGTATCTGGTCGTCCTGTTGAGATTACAGCAGAAGCATCCGTTCAGCGGGCGGAGGCGATGATTAGGCGAGTAACGATAGACTCTGTAGCATCTGCAATATGGCTCACATGGTTTAGCATGCAGCATAATGCATGATCGATTGAAATTTAAGAATGTGCTCAAGGTGGGTACCCAGACAATTGAAGGAGGAACACACAATGAACCGATTTGGCCTGTTCTTGCATCATCTCTGTCGATACGAAGATGAAGGAGAAGACATGCTGAACAGGATTGTTACTGGGGACGAATCATGAGTGCATCACTGCCAGTCCGAATCAAAGCATGCTTCAACGCAATGGAAACATCCTTCTTCGCCTTGTGTCCAAAAATTCAAGGTTACGCCATCAGCTGGGAAAGTTATGCTGACAGTGTTGTCAGAGTCCTTAGTGACAGTTAGTCAATAGGTATTGACTTAAGACAGGTCACAAGCGACCACAGACACTTAGCCGAGGTCAAGAACAGCTAGACTACAACGCAGGGCAAAGACAACACGGCCCGACTGGCTAGAACTCAGACAAGAAGCCCGTAACAAGACCCACGTGACCGAGGAAAGACTGGACAGGGCAAGACAAAATGTGTGCGACCACGGACGGAGACGGACGTATTGAGACGAGAGGGAGCTTGACTGTAGAACGATAGAGCTTGACGAATGGATGTGGCATGTGTGACTGCATTCGAGTCGTTGGCAATTTGTGATATGCTTGGAAGACGGGCGAATACAATGAGTGTTTGAGAGAAGAACGGTTCTGTGTACAGATACCAACGAAGACGTACTCAGTGCTTGACGGTCTGTGAGAATCATTGCCCGACTGCAATCTTGTGTAGTATCGGCGTGAATTGTGTAGTGAGCGAATGTGTGGTGAGATGGCTCTTTAACACGTTGTAAATAATAAATAATGTACAGGAAGCATTTCCTGCTAGTCTCCGAGTGGAGTTATTTCTAATATAATTTATCTGTACAAGACGAGTGTTCGAGGGCTGCAAGATAGCCATGTCGTTGACGGTAAAAAGTAAGAGCATTCGTACAATCCGAAATAACAGTTGATTGATTGATGGAGTGATTGATGGATTGATTGATTGATTGATTTGCACAGTGGGCACGCAGGCCCGTCTTACAATCGACCCTTCCAGTCACTCATCTTTCGTTCAACAATAATACATGATGCATTTACATAGGAAAAAAACATTGTCAAATGAATGTTATAAACATAAACAATGCATATTACTAAGTTATGAGACATATCCACAACCCAGCCACCACACATCCACCACACACACACATCCCCCACCCGCACACACCCCAGGCATACATATATTCCCCCACCCACTAATCATACACATCCCCCACATACATACATCTCCCCTACCACACACACATCCCCCACCCCACACACGCTCACCCAACACACATCCTCCACCAACCCACACACCCTCAACCACTCAGCCAAACGCACATCCTCAACCACACATTCCCCCACCCTCACAAACATCTCCTGCCAACCCACACATCATGCACCCTACCACACCACCCCACCCACACTTCATCCACCACACAATCTCCCGCAACGCACACATCCCACACCCTTCCCTACACACATCCCCAACCCACACACATCCCCAACCCACACACATCCCCCACCCACACAATCTCCCCACACACGCCACACCCATCCCCCATCCACACACACACACACACTCACCCACCCACACATCCTCTAGACATCCTCCACCCGTCCACCTACACACTACCAATCCCCCTTTCCCATCCACTCATCCCTCAACCACATATTCCCACCTACACAACCCCCCACCAACCTACAAATACACCACCCATACACATCTCCTACCCACCCACACAATATCCCCACCCATACACACATCCCCCACCCACGTACTCATCCCTCAACCACTCACACCCACACATCCAGCACTCACCCATCAACACATATCTAAACACTCGCACACCCCAACCACCCAGCTAAACACATCTCCTACCCTCACACATCTTTCATCCACGCGCACATCCCACACCCAACCACACTTCCCCCACCCTCACACATCCCTCACCCCCAAACACACACACATCTCCCTCACACATTCCCCATCCAAACATTCCCACCTACAAACACCATGACTACCCACACACACACACATCCTCCACCCACCCACACACACACCCCACACAGACATATCCCCCACCCACACACACATCCCCACACCCACTCCCCACACATCCCTCACCCATCTACCTACTCACACATTCCCCACCCACCAACACCCACACTCTCCCAACCATCCCGCACCCACACACACATCCCACACACACATCCCTCACCCACCAGACATCCATTCACCCACCCACACACATCTCCCGCACACAACCCCTCCACACATACATCCCCTACACACATCCCACACGCACACACATCCCCCCCACACACATTCACACATACACATACTCACATCTAGACACATACATGATGCCTCACATAATCACTGAAACTAGTATGAACAAACTCCCACACTTTACACACACATGCAGTGACGATTATGAAGTGACGAGCATTCTCGCAAAATTGTAAAAAGAAAAATGGAGAATTACAAGACCAAATAGATAAAAATTTAACTAACGGAACAGAATATGGACGCTTAACCTATCTAAAAAGATAAATAAAAGAGTTGGGTACACGATCATTAAGACATTGGGACGAAGAGGTGTTTCCAAGGCACCAGGGCTGGGTTCTATACTGGCCAAGACCTATTGACGCGTCCTTGCCGGATGTCCTGGACAACAGGTCCCTTTGGGGTCCTGGCTAGAGTCAGTAGGATCGTTGATTCCTCCGAAGTCGGAGAGTGTCTGCCTGCACGGCGAGAATCCACCAGTCTGCACACCAATAAGCCTGACATGGGACAACGGATACTCATGCAAACCTCAGGTCCTGTATGACATACCACTGATGTTGGAAAACAGGTTGTCATCATCCGGCATACAGGAATTCGCGCTGGAGTTCACAGCCAGCGAACACAAGCAAGCAAGCAAGCATAAAGACATAAAAAATATATATAATCGACCCTAGACAACGACTTGAAAATGAATACTGTGTAAGTAAAAGACAAACAAGTACAAACGGTCACAGCTCCAATAAAGAAATAGACTCATAGGTAGACAAGGAAGGTGCATAAACATACAAAGAAGAAAACCAACATCATTATTTCCCCAGCAGATCAGCTCCACCAAGCAATCGACGCAGAGGCAACAACCTAAGAAGAACAACCTCACCCAATAGAAAGACGATATCATTGTAAATCAAGCGCTGGATGAAAAAGAAGATAGAGCTAAGTGATTATTTTTGATTGCTATATACCCAAATCTGCATTCATTTATTATTGAAATTTGTTCATATTGATGATATGTATATAAGAATTAATGATCATATGTAATGAATATATTAACACAATATACAAGCTATCATTTGATCTATTGAATGTAACCATAAGATGGACATACATATTGTTTACTATTGAAACAGTCTCCTACCTAGTAAAAGCGGTTAAGACAAATTTATAAGTAAGTGCCACATTTGTGATCATTTTCTATAAACTGCAAGTGAATTAAAATGGCTTCACTAAATGAATTTATTGAAATGGGAATAAAGTGTGGTTTCTCAGGTGAACAATTAGTAGAATCGAGCGAAAAGAAATTAAGAGAACATAACGAAAGGGAAGAACGAATACAAGAAAGAGAATTAAAAAAGCTGAAATAGACAGCAAAAATAAACAGGCTTAAATAAACAGCAAAAAATAAACAGGCTGAAAAAGACAGCAAAAATAAACAAGCTGAAAAAGACAGCAAAATTAACAGGCAGAATTGGAGTTAAAGCAAGCAGAAATAAACACCCAGATTAAAAAAAGGACGAACTAGAAGTACAAATTAAACTAAAACAGCTAGAGTTAGATAACCAAAGCAACATAGCAGCAAGAAAATTAGAAAGTAAAGAACATGACCAAACATTCAAAAAGTATCAAGGCATCATTAGACATTTCTGTGCAAGTGATAGCATCTCCGCAATGACCCAAAACTTCGAAACGCTGATGATTCATTATGAAATACCAAAAGAAGACTGGTGTGTGATATATACATGAAACATCTTACGTTGGAGCCCTTAAAAGTTATCGAAACTATACCACAAGAACTAGGAAAGGAGTATGAATATGTTAAAAGTAGATTTATGCAATATCTTCTTCTTGACAGTCAGGGTTACCGAATACAATTTTCAAAATTAAACCCTAAACCAACTCAACGACTTTTATATTGCGTATCAGAAGTGCAGGATACATTTAATAAATGGGTCACAGCAGCTAAAGTAAACAACAGCTTTGATTTACTAAAAGATTGATGCTTAGGGATAAATTACTAACATCACTACTGTCATGGAACTGCTGAGATTTCACCTGGTAAAACTCCCAAAAGTCCGGTTCCCCTGGTTCCTTCAGTCTAGAACAGCCGACCTAGTCTAAGGGATACAACCGAGGTATTAATGTACCCCACGCAAGGGCGATTGGTGGCCCTTGACTTCTAGACTGTTCGGGTGAGTGATGCTCAACCCAACCGGGTCCGGTAACGCATGCGCAATAACCTTCTCAGAACAAAGACAGGCTCAATTGAGATCCGGCCTTGCTAGAGAGAAGTTGTGTTTGGACGACTGTGTTAAATCGTAAATGGGAAAGAGAAGGCCATTGTCTTGCTGTTTTTTGAAGAAAACGGACATAACGTCCAGTGGTGGGACGGGAGCTCCGCAATTCTGAATGCACAGTTTGTCTTAAGGTACGTTAAACATATTTAGATAAATAATGTGTGTCGATACTGCGTTGACCCGAAGTTGTTAGACCGCATGTCTCGCCCGGCGCACAAAGGTCAGTCAGGGGTGAACATGTGGGCTTGTGTTTTAACTCAACACTGCAGGCTAGTTGAACACGATGGGGTGTAGGCCTGTTTTGTACGTTACAATTGTACAAGTGGGTGAACGCGTGTTATTGCCGCTACAAGTAGTTAGGGAAAATTAGGACAGGCCCAATAGTGTTAGTAGTCCGAGTTCACTCCTGGGCGGCCTTAGAACTCCAATTTAGTCGACGCAACCGGAAGTTGGCGAAGGCGTTGTAGAACATAGGTCGAGTGGGGTATCAGAGAACTCGGCCGAACTAGACGAAACCCATGCGATGGTCGCCGGACGTGTTGAAGGTCATTCGAAGGACATTGCGGGTGTCGAAGTTCGAATTCTTTGGTGTGGCGACCACTGGCTCTTATGGGCTTTCCTCATACTCTTTATGTGATTAGTCGCCTCAACGGAACTCCATCTTAATATACAGTGGGTTCCCGAGAGGTTGACACTGGGGAAACTGGGGGGTTTCGACAGAACTGGTCACAGCCAGCTGAACACCGTTCCAAATGCTCTGTATAATCCCTGTATAATCTATTAAATTCCTGGATCGAAGCTCGAGCTCCGGGAAACCTGGTGTATAGTGGGTAATCCTAAAATAGAACCAGGGAGAGGGGGCTACCTCCGAGGGAGGGGAATTGGGTTGTCACTGGCCCTCCTTCAGGGCCATTGTGTCTTTAGGTACCTGTAACATACTAACCTGGTATATTGTGTCATTGGAAGTCTTTTCAGGACGGAATGAGTTCGCAGACACCCTGACCAGATACACAGCCCTACCCTAGACTGGTTCGAGAAGAAGGACGGTTCAGCCAGCACTTGTTAGGACCCAGACTTAGTTCATCTTCGGCAGGGGATCCTGGTCTGTGAGGCTGCCGGCCGGGTCAGGGCGACACCGGCCTATGCTGAGTACACATAGGTAACGTGTACCCCCTGGTGGTAAGTCGGTGTCACGATATTCACACATGGTGTTGTCTTTGGCAGGTTTTACCTTCTGAGAGACTTAAATGACGGGACAAGAGGAAGATGAATTGGTGAAGGCTGCAAAATGGCTGGCTTACCTACTTGACGTGAAGTGATGCTTTTACGCCACACCCCGTGCCGCGAAGTCACAACACCACAGGCCAGTCTTCGTCTCAACTGTTAAATGAGCTTCAGTCAGTCCCCCAAGTATTATGATGGCTGCTCACGGGCGAGTATAGTGTCCTCGTGTCTGTGATCATGTTGACATTGTGACCCACTGGCCCAACGAGTAGAGAAGAACTACATTACCCTTTACTTCAGGATGGTCGGATGTTCCGGGAACAGTCTACTATTTCGTACTATGAACCTTAGTGACATTCATTAAAGGGTCACCCGCTCCCAGTATTGACTTTAAGAGAAAGAGTCCACTTGACGTGTGCCAACTTTCAGCGCTTATAGGCCCAGTTATACCCATCTTGATCCCATTAGAGACCACTATATATTTCAAGAACTTTGACATTGTTATATGGTGGCTTCCCGGGACCGTTGTTTAACACCGGCTTTATCTGTGAATCTTTAGTGACAGGTCTTCAGAACTTCAACAGGGATGTTAGTCCGAAGTCATCACGTACCAACTCAATGCGGAGTCACCACATCGACGTGTTAGTCAGTCCAGTGGAGTCTACACCTCGACAGAGAGAGAGTCCACGCCACGTGTGCAGATGAGTGACCTCTTTAACCTTGTGATATCGTACACAGTGTACAGTGATGAGTGAGACGGCCTGAGACTAATCCAGATTGCCATATCTTCTATCTCCTGGCGGTTGCCAGTATTCTCTCATGGACATTTTCATTGTTGTCATTCATCTTGTACATTATACCATCTAGTCAGTATGTGTAGATACCAGAGTTGTGTCATCTGTTCTGGATGCGAGGTGAAATAGGTATAGTCCAGCGGTTGATAGTGAGAGAGACAGGAATCCACGGGCTGGTGGGGTCTGTAAACTGAGATTGATTCTATTCCCAGAGTGCCTCTATCCCGTTATTAAGGTGTGATAGTATCATCCCCTCACCCCAAGGGAATGCCATTACATTATTTGGGGGCTCGTCCGGGATATTGATGAGACAGCTCTGGTGATTATGGTTAGGACCCTTCATTCCTAGTATCTCTATTCAGGTCTACATAGGTCTTTGGTCCTGTTTCTTCTCTTGACAAAGACAGATTGACTTGTGGTGTATTGCATACCTATATATTGCATTATTTACCGATCACTCACACTACTAACATATACTCTCTAATTATGGCATCCACCAAATTAAATGTGGATGAAATGCGGGCAACAGGCGAAGGAATGGGCCTGACCGGCACTGCACTATCAGAGTATATACAAGGGGTTGAGAGAGACTTCCGTCAGGAAGAGAGAGAGAGAAGACAACAAGAAGCGGAGGTTCGAAGGATGGCCTTGGAGTTGAAGAAGTTCAAAGCCGAACAAGCCGCTAAGAAGTTCGAAGCCGAACAAGCCGCTAAGAAGTTCGAAGCCGAACAAGCCGCTAAGAAGTTCGAAGCCGAACAAGCCGCTAAGAAGCTCGAAGCCGAGCAAGCCGCTAAGAAGTTCGAAGCCGAACAAGCCGCTAAGAAGTTCGATGCCGAACAAGAGGCTCAAAAGCGAGAGCATGAGTACCGCATGCGGGAACTCGAGCTCAGGGCACAATCAAGTAGGGATACTGAGGGAGCCGTAGGAGGGTCTTCACTCCCTGGTTCACCTACCTTAGGTCGACATGGTTATCATGCCAAGAAGTTTCCTCTACCGATTTTTGAGGAAGATAAGGAAAAGATAGATCAGTTCTTACATAAATTCGAGGCTATGTCTGTCGCCATGGGTCTCAATCGAGACAAGTGGTGTCTGAAACTGTCCCAGGATTTGCGCGGAACCGCTTACGAGGTCTACTCGCGTTTACCGGCGGGACACGAGAATAATTATGACGAACTGAAGGCCGCGCTACTGAAACGTTTCGAGATGACGTCGCATACTTACCGCAAGAAGTTTCGAGCAGCGAAACGAGAGCCGGGTGAGTTATTTGCTGCGTACGGCGAGCGTCTTAGATCCTACCTCCATAAATGGATGGACTTAGCCCAGTTCGCACACGATTACGACAGTCTCGAAGAACTGATGATCGTCGACCAGATGTGGAAGCATATGTCGAAACCGCTCAAGGAGTTCTTGGGAGAACAAGGGGCGGAAAGATTAGAGGTAGTAGCCAAGCTGGCAGAACGATTCGTCGAGGTGCATGGGGAAGGTGGGGAAACCCGTACCTCCATGGGTAAAAGTCAGGACAAGGCTGACAAAAAGAAACTGAGAAACTCTCATGCCAAGAAGGTAGAACCTTATGAGAAATCCTCTGACAGAGTTCAAAGAAGTAGAATGATGGGAGCAAGAGCGCACCTAACTCTCCACAGAAACGGAAGTGGAGTGAGAAGGGGTGTTCGATTTGCAAGTCGCCTTCGCACAATACAAGGGACTGCAGATCGAAGGCTAAGAGCTCACACTTCGCGGCCTGCCTAGTGGCTCCAAAGGCAGTTGCCACCGAAAAGGTCGAGGTCGTCGAAGAGACTCTGGATCAAGAGAGGCCACCAGTGGTCGAATTGATCGAAGTCAACGGCCAGCAGGTTGAATGTCTCTATGACACTGACCTAGATGGGGAAGCCGTAATCGCTGCCAGTCTAGTGAGGCCAGACCAACTCACAGGGGAGAGTATCAAGATACAGCCTGCAATGAAGAGTGCTGTAACCATGACGTTACCAATCGCCAATGTGGAGATTAGGTCCAGGTACGTCACGGGCACCCTTCCAGCAGCGGTATTACTCGATCCCCTATATCCAGTGATCATGGGGAGTAAATATGTATTTCTAGGGATGCCGAAGGAGCCAATCTACCTAGGCGACATACATACATGCGCCCACACGGGGAAAGACGAGGCAGATGCAACCAGCTCGAAAACCCAGCTAGGGGATTTGCGCACTGCCCAGAGCGAAGACGCGACACTACGTCCGTGCTACAAGAAGCTGCAGAAAAGTGCTGACCCACCGCAACGGGGCCAGTACTATCTGAAGAATCGGCTGCTCTACCGGAGAGCGGGAAGGGGAGATGAACTGCACGGGCGGTTGGTGGTCCCGACGGACTACCGTCTCCCAATTCTTCAGAGGGGACACACCATATCTGGTAGTAATCTATCCTGGAGTGGACATATGGGTGTCAGAGCAACGCTGCAGCGGATTTCCGGTCATTATCCACGAATGACTGGCGATGTACGCCGGTTAGTAAAGTAAAGGCCGGTTTAGTAAAGGTTAAAGTTAGTAAAGGCTACACCCATCAATCGGATTAAGACTAGATTAGTTCTTAATGTGGGAGAGGAGGTAGTATTGTGGGGTCCAAGCAGGACCAATATGCTTGAGGTAGGATGGCAAGGACCTTTTCCCGTGGTAAGGGTAGTGGCCAAGTCCAACTACGAGATTCTGATCGGGGGAATTTTGAGAATTTTCCATGGCACTCTCCTGCGGAAAGACGAGGAGAGGTCCGGTGACAAATCGCCGCACCTGTTGGCGATGTCAGTCACTAGTAACCAAGTTCGGAAGGGGTGGGTAACGTCGGATTCGGCGCGAGATACCCGTTCTTGAACTAAACGTAAGTCCATTCCTCCTTAGTTGGATCGCTGCAGCCCTCTTCCAACGGAAAGTAGTTTTTAGATGTGGCAGTTGGACTTCGGAACCAACAACAATATATCCTGGCCTACCACAGAGATCACCATTATCTCCGGTACTGTTCAACGTCTACACAGTGAGAATCACCAGTGAGCAGATCACTGGACCTGGCAGGACATTGTCATATGCCGATGATGTTTTAGTGTATCGTCAGGGTAAGGATAGAGAGGAGGTTGCTGTGGAACTACAAACCGAACTCAATCGCATAAGTACTTGGTGTGATGAAGCTGGGGCAATGGTCAACCCAACAAAGGCAACAGTGACTTGGTTCTCGTTGAATAATCATATTGTCAACAATCCAACACCAACTGTAATGCTGTGTTCAGAGACGGTGGAAAGAACGCAGGCAATGAATTACCTGGGGATACGGTTTGATCGAAGCCTTGCTTATAATGTGCACATAGACCAGGTGATAACAAAGGCCAAGCGGGGTTTGGCAGCGATGCGGGTGATGGCGGCAGCAAACTGTGAGCAGCGCCATCTATGTCTTCTGTACGAGGGGCTGGTCATGTCTGTTTTGGAGTATGCAATGGCAATCTTGACTCTCAGCCATAAGCAGATAGAAAGGATGGAAAGGATACAGAATGAAGCTATGCGCATTATTCTTGGATGTACAAGAGATACAGCATGCAGGGCGATGCGCTACCTTCTTGATTTTCCAACCATTGAAGAGAGAATACAAGTTTGCAGGGCACGCGCCTACCTCAGAATTAACGCAAACACACAACATCCACTGCATAGTGAAATTAGGAAGGTGAAGGGCAGCAGGTTAAAAAGAGGACGGTCGTGGATGGGTCAAGCCGAAGACATTCTTCCACAGGTGTGTTCACTTGAGGACTTAGAACCTGGCGAGGAGTGAGTGCAAGTGCCAACAGACTTCTGCACATCCTTTTCAGTTTGCATCCAACTAGACAGAAAATGCAGACAAGAAAATCCGGCTGCTGTTAAGGCTGAAGTACAAGCGTTGATTTTCGAGAATTCGCTAGACGGTGACGCGGTCATCTACACAGATGGGTCGGTCGTCCGACATGTGAGAAGCTCATGGGCCTTTACAGCTCGGGCCGGAGGGAGAATTGTGAAGGAGGACTCTGGTGCTTTCACTGAAACCACAAGTAGCCTGACCATGGAAGTCATGGCAGTAAGTAAAGCAATAACATGGCTCGAGACATAGACATTCATTAGGGCGTGTTTCCTTAGCGACTCAATGAACATGATCAAGAGGATAGAGGAGGGGTCGATCCGAAGAGAATGGTTGCTGCCTCTGATTAGTTTAATCTTCGTGCCAGGGCATGCGGGAGTACAAGGAAATGAGCGGGCTGACAAGCTCGCAGGTGAGGCTACTGTGGAGGGCGGACGCGCCATGGACCAGGCTGACATTCTGAATGCTCTACGTGAAAAGAGACTTTTGCGAGAACCAAGTGATCACTGTGAATCTACAACAATGGCCAGACTGCGAGAGCAGCAAATTAAAAGAGGGGTGGCCAAACAAGAACACTACGCAGGAAGCCAAAGAAGATTGATAAACCAACACAGAACTGGCGTCGTTAGCCGCTACACGCTGCGGGATTTGCTGAGGAGGGGATCCGAGCACTTATGGACTGAATGGTTCGATGTGCAACGAGGATGATCTGTCGACTAACTAACTAACTACCCGGGACTCCGGCCGACGATCGGCTGACTGGCCCCGCTATCGAAAGAGATGGCCATGGAAACCCGAGTCCAGAGGGTTTTGGGCAGACTATACCGTCCATCAAGGACGATGCCGCAGATCCCGAGACATGTGTGGAGGGAGACATAGCGGTAGTGAAGACACTGGTACCGTCGGGAAGGGAAGATCCGTCGGTAGTGCATCCCGCTGCGTATGTGAGTCGGAAGTTCGTCCGGCCGAACGTAATGACTCGATGGGCAAGCACTGTTGTGGATCACTGATATGAGACGGGCTGTCCAAGTTACTGCCCTCATTGATGGGGAGGTTGTACCTTTGAGGGCACAGGACGGGCTGGTGGGGTCTGTAGACTGAGAATGATTGTATTCCCAGAGTGCCTCTATCCCTTTATTAAGGTGTGATAGTATCCTCCCCTCACCCCAAGGGAATACCATTACAACTACAAACACCCTTTGCTAAATTTTTTACAAGAGAATGAGTGTAGTTCCATCCCAGAGATAGAAAGAAAAGGCTCTGCCTATTTCACAGCAAATATAGATATCTTTTCAATTACAGCACAAGATATCACTTTTGGTGTGGTAGCCACTTTCAACAAAAACAAAACATTTAACAATAACAAGAATAAAAGCTTTAAAAAGGGAGAGACAACTCCATGTAAATATTGTAATGCTCTACATTGGGAAACAGAAATGTAAGATAAGAACCTTGACTATCCAAACTATTTAGAAAGAATGGTAAATAAGCAACAATCGAAACGTAACAAATACAGCAGATTAACAATATATATATATTTGCAAAAGTTTTGGGCATATACAGACATCGTGTAAATGTAGAAAAATGCTTAGAAAAGCTAAAGCAGCCATTACTGAGAGATCAACATCAGAAAGTGAAGAAGAAGAAGAGCAAGAAAGAGGTAACTCAGTACAGATTATTGATAATTTTACAGCAGATAGATGTAAAACTAGTAAAATGTTTCACAAGAATGGTATTTTAACTTGTGGACATAAAATACCCATCTCAAATGAAGAAGCCACTGCCGCTATAGAGTCAGTAGGCAAATTTAGATTCCGATTATAAATATATAATAATATAATATAAGAATAATTTTTCAAGTCTCCCTATTGTAAAGCTGCCTAACCCTAACTTACCGTTTACCCTCAGATCAGATGCCAGCGGATCGCCATATCTGCTGTACTACTTCAGCGCTTTTATACGCCTCCATCCGATTATATATGTCAGCAGAAAACTATCACCGGCTGAACAACGGAATTCGAAACCTCATTTGGAGTGCCTGGCAGTAGTATTGCAGTGACAAGACTAAACAAATACTTGTTAGGAACACATTTTATCATTCACACAGACAATAATCCTTTACTGATTCTGAAAGAAGGAAACCCAAAGAACAATGAATGCCAGATGGGCACTTCTCCTGCAAAACTACTCTTTCACGATAGAGCACATAAGCGGCGTAGAAAACAAAATTGCAGACCTGCTATCCAGTTACCACGTCAGCAAATAGAAACTAAACCACCTATTATGCAACTGCCTGAACAAATGTGAGACAGATGTTACAAATGTGAAGTATAGTACCTTAATTTAACAGACTTATGAACTTCCAAAAGACTGTGTATATTCAGTATATCAGACTGAGGAAAGAATAACTTGCTTCAACAATTCAATGGAAAATGGAACACCAGCCAACCAAGGACGGAACAGGAGGAATATCAGACGACGATTAGTTTAACTACTTGTGTATATATTATAATATATATTCAGACATTTGATTCAGTATATTGGAAAGAATGAGTGTGAAAGAGAGTTGACATAGTAATAAACATCTAATGAAAAGAATATGTTATACAACGCTGAGAATCATGGCTGGGCATTCTATGTACATGGGTGTTAAAAAATTTACATTCAAGTATAATTGAATTCCCAGCGAATGACACTCAGTAATCCTTGAATAATTTAATGATTAAATATCTGAACAATAATGAATACGCAATAACAGTATATGATAAAAACATATTGATGCTGATACAATCACTACGATATTAAATGATGTATGCAAAAATAAAAATAAACAAGTCAAGGTCATAAAGCAAGACATGTGTAAGAGGAGACCACTGTGCACAGTAAAGATATATGAATCATAACCATTGGAAAATACTGACTGAGAATGCTTGAGTAATACAAGAGCGAACATACTGCTGAAATCATATACGAGAGTGATCCATGTCTGTAGAGACCGGAGACCTGGGTGTCAGTCTTGTGTATACCGGAAGACACCCTCTCTCTGATGTTTTTCGGCAGTGGCCGAAAACATTAGGTCCAGCAGAGTTTGCTGTGAGAGGATATTGCAGTCTGAGTTTTTATTTTTAACAGTAAAAAAAAAAAAATACAGTATGGCGTAAATCAATGGAGAATCCTTGAGTTCGGCTTAGCCTCAATAATCAGAGTGAATCATGGGTATGATTTGAACAGTGCGAACTGAACCGCCTTTGAAAAATGAGCATAATGTAATGTCACTGAAATATGGATTTGACATGCAAATTGGCCCAAGCAAAACACAATTGCCAGGTCACGACAAAACGTTGAGAAAACATCATCATTATTGACAGAGTCATAGCAGCAGTAATATTTAGTCGCAGAAAAGACAGAGACTGACACTATACACATGGACATAGTAATCATATCTAGTCCTCTGATAGAGAAAGAGAGTACGCAAATACGTACCAGTAACAAGACGAAAGAAAAGATGTGCCACGTTTCTAAATGCCACATTGGGAGCAGGGGGAGATTGTCAGAGTCCTAAATTACGTACGAAAAGACAGAATGACAGCTAGTCAATAGGTATTGACTTAAGTCGGGTCCCAAGCGACCATAGACCTTAGCCGAAGTCAAAGACAGCTAGACTACTACGCAGGGTAAAGACAACACGGCCCGACTGACTAAAGCTCAGACAAGAAGCCCGTGACCAGATCCACGTGACTGGAGAAAGACTGGACAGGGCAAGTAAGAATGTGTGCGTCCGCGGACGGAGCTGGCGTATTGAGACAAGAGCGAGCTGGAATGTAGAACGATAGAGCTTGACGAATGGATGTGACAGGCATGTGCAACTGCATTCGAGTCGTTGGCAATTTGTGGTATTGATTATGTGGTTGTTTCGGGATTTGAAATTTAAATATTAAGCACAACCCACTACTGGCAACGCCGATCGCATTCTGGTATGAACCTAAGGCCTATCCACGTCAATATGGAAGCACTATACTCGAGTTTCGCCCTCGTTTGAGCTCATCAGTAGTGCATATACCTGACCGAATCCGGAAACAGTCCCGGATCACGCGTGTGAAGCGGGTGTGTAACCATGCGGCACACACTGGACACACCACATTATCACAACAGAACATCACAACGCTACACATCGTAGGCTATGCTCAAGATTGCCCAATCGCCGCGACCGACGTCCGTCAATCGATGGGACCCGAACGATCAGGACTTCTCACTGGCAAGGAACACCAGGCCTCCTAAATCCAGTGAGCAATAATCAATTGATTATGTGGTTGTTTCGGGATTTGAAATTTAAATATTGAGCACAACCCACTACTGGTAACGCTGATCGCATTCTGGTATGAACCTAAGGCCTATGGTATGCTTGGAAGACGGGAGAATGCAACGACTGTTTGAGAGACGAACGGTTCTGTGTAAAGATACCAACGAAGACGGACCCAGTATTTGACAGTCTGTGAGAATCGTTGCCCGACTGCAATCATGTGTAGTATCGATGTGAATTGTGTAGTGAGCGAACGTGTGGTGAGATGGCCTTTGGTGAGATCATGAAGGCAATCCAACAAACTGATCACGTGCTAAATGATGTGCACACTAAAACGTTAATTGCATGTTCTTTATAGGACGTCGCACTCAACCCCATAATGTATTGGCTATTTTATTATTTATTATGCAATTTATGTTCAGTAGTTTGCCATTGATTTCTGAACAGTCGACGCTCATATAATCGAAATCAACAGAAAACGATCTGCTTCCGAATGGCCTGCGGCTAATTTCGAAGCCTCGACCCGGTCTCTCGGAAAACTGGAACACTTCGTACCACTGACTCCCAGGCCTGGACCCGGCGTGTGGGAGAACTGGAACATTTCGTGTCACTGACCCCCAGGCTTGGACCCAGCGTGTAGGACAACTGGAACACTTCGTGTCACTGACCCCCCAGGCCTGGGCCCGGCGTGTAGGGGAACTGGAACATTTCGTGTCACTGACTCCCAGGCCTGGACCCGACGTGTAGGACAACTGGAACACTTCGTGTCACTGACCCCCAGGCTTGGACCCGGCGTGTAGGACAACTGGAACACTTCGTGTCACTGACCCCCAGGCATCGACACGGCGTGTCGGACAACTGGAACACTTCGTGTCACTGACCCCCCAGGCATCGACACGGCGTGTAGGAGAACTGGAACACTTCGTGTCACTGACCCCCCAGGCCTGGGCCCGGCGTGTAGGGGAACTGGAACATTTCGTGTCACTGACTCCCAGGCATCGACACGGCGTGTAGGGGAACTGGAACATTTCGTGTCATTGACCCCCAGGCCTCGACCCGACGTGTAGGGGAACTGGAACATTTCGTGTCACTGACTCCCAGGCATCGACACGGCGTGTAGGGGAACTGGAACATTTCGTGTCATTGACCCCCAGGCCTCGACCCGACGTGTAGGGGAACTGGAACATTTCGTGTCACTGACCCCCAGGCCTGGACCCGGCGTGTAGGGGAACTGGAACATTTCGTGTCACTGACTCCCAAGCATCGACACGGCGTGTAGGGGAACTGGAACATTTCGTGTCATTGACCCCCAGGCCTCGACCTGGCGTGTCGGAGAACTGGAACACTTCGTGTCACTGACACCCAGGCCACGGAAGCCGGCTTGCTCACACCATAGGCTGAGATGTACCGTTCGCGTGAAACAGTATTATCACACAGTTATCAACATAACATGGAATGTACCAGTCGCGTGAAACAATGTTATCACACAGTTATCAACATAGCATGGAATATACCAGTTGCGTGACACAATGTTATCACACAGTTATCAACATAACATGGAATATACCAGTCGCGTGACACAATGTTATCACATAGTTATCAACATAACATGGAATTATCAACATAGCCTGGAGTTTACCAGTCGCGTGAAACAATGCTAGCACACAGTTATCAACGTAATGGAATGTACCAGTCGCGTGAAACAATGTTATCAAACAGTTATCAACATATCGCCAGCATTGTCACTGATCTTTCTCCCACTCACACCACCTTATGTTCTTCCTATTACCTTACCATAAACATCACACGGGTTTTGATCCCTCGGGCACGGGTACCCAATTCTTGTGAAGTATGGCACCAATTGATCTGGTTGTCCGCAGAAAGCTAACCGGCCAATGGTCAGAATTGCCACTTTGTCCAACAAATGGAAAATATCAGACCTTGGCTGGTGAATGGTCATGATGACAAGCTTCCCCTGATGTGCCAGTTGTACCAAGCTGGAGACCAGCTGCCGGGCAGTGAAGGCGTCCAGGCCTGAGGTTGGTTCGTCCAGCAGTAAGATTTCTGTGGACAGCATGCAGACATGAGAACACAACGTCCGGGCTATGACTGGGCAGACATGAAGGAATGACACAATATCATGATGGTAGTAAACACCGCCCTGTCCCCAGACTTGAGATGTACAATATCATGATGGTAGTAAACACCGCCCTGTCCCCAGATTTGAGACGTACTGGCTATGTGGTGCTGGCCTCATATTTTTTTTATAGACTATTAGATGGGTGAAGTGCTTATGTCAAGCCGGTCTCCTTTATTTCCCAGGACATTTTCTTGTTTCCATTGTAGGCTGTAGGGTCAGCCTGGGAGCCCGTGTCATTTAAACAAGAAATGCTCTCTTTGATGGGGATTCTAACACAGGATCAAATGGCCTGAAGGCCAGCATGCTGGCCACTGGGCTACCGTGGCTCCCCACACTGGTCAGCCACCGACTCATTGATGACGGATGAGGAACAGTCGTGCCGTTGGATAACGTACGGTATAGTTAATTAAAGGTAATGATTCACACTCATAGAAGACAAGAGGACAGTGGTAAGTTATAAGAGGACAGAAATAAATATAACATGAAAACCTGTCAAGCATACCATATTGAAACATGGCATCATTATGCGAAAGCTCAGGAATCTAAAGTATGTTGATCATCGACAACTAATGCTATATACGGATTTGTTAAGTTAGTTGCATATCCTGCACAGGACGTCGCAGTCAACCCCATCACTTTTTAGCTGTTTGTAATCTCTTGGCAAGTTTACCATCACTAGTTTGCCATTGCTTTGTGAACGACAGGTACTCATACCATTTCATAAAACAAACCTACACAAGGCGTGCTGTCTGTCACTTGTCATTTAACACATGGAATAAGGTCTGCTGTCTATCACTTGTCATTTAACACACGGACCAAGACCTGCTGTCTGTCACTTGTCATTTAACACATGGAATAAGAACTGCTGTCTGTCACTTGTCATTTAACACATTGAATAAGACCTGCTGTCTGTCACTTGTCAATTAATACGTGGAATAAGACCTGCTGTCTGTCACTTGTCATTTAACACATGTAATAAGACCAGCTGTCTGTCACTTAACACAAGGAATAAGACCCGTTATCTGCCACTTGCCATTTAACACATGGAATAAGACCTGCTGTCTGTCACTTGTCATTTAACACATGAAATAAGACCTGCTGTCTGTCACTTGTCATTGTCACGAATTGGCCGCCTTAACATCCCAGAATATTTTTCTCGGTCTCCAAAGTTGAGAGGCCAAACTGAGAAAGAATGAATTAATCACGCTACTCCACGGCTATCTAGTCGTGAGGTAAGATTATTCACAAAAACCAACTAGCCATGACGTAAGCTTGCAGATGGCAAGTAAAATGGCAACTAGATAATTAGTATACACCTTGGGAAACTGCTGACCCAGACATGCTGAATCAACAATGAACTGGGCCATGGACTGTGTAATTAAAACCTGGTTTACCAACAGAGTTGTAAACGGGCTGTTGACCATGAGAACCTAATTGTTCCCTTGACATGACACCTGATAAGAATAGCTAGGAAATCGCCCAGGTGTGAACAACATTAACCCAGGGAAAGATAATAGCCCCAGGGCTGTAAACTAAGCCCCGCCCACTCTGACTGGCAGACTCAGGGAGGTGTGAACCAGGTCTGATAAGACAATTAACACTGAGGCCTTGGGGCCAGACAGAGGAGCAAGGTGTGATGGCCAGTTGCAATGATAGGGCAATTACTGTCAGGAGGAGATAAGAAGAATTTATGACGGGAATGCCAAGGAGATAATATGGTCTGCTTGACTTAGCTTAAATAAGGGTCCCTAGCCTGTTTTATGTCAGATTAAGTTTGACTTCAGAACAGGTAGGAACTATCTCAATGTCTGTAGTCATATGCATGAATATTATGTTGGCTGCTAGGAATTATTTCTTAGTAACTAGTCCCTTAGTCTCTTAGTTTCTTAGATGGATGGACCGATTTTCAGTCTATATCTGATCTAGGTTATTGCAAGAACGATCATTGTCATAGATTACTTGAGTGTTCTTTCTAAGTTCTGCGTTCAATATCATATTGCTTTAAAGTGTTATCCTTCTGAGAAATAGAGCCTTATGTGAGACAGATCTTGTCTGGGTAGACTTTTAGGTGTCTTGGTAGATGCTTGTCATTTCTTTGTACACTATCCTAGTTGCTTTTGGTGTGTGCATTTGTTGTACAGAATATAGTCAACTGACTATTTATTTAATTCTTACAACAGCAGTAACTAAGTGTGATTAAACCGGGCAGCTCAGCAAATATGGCTGGTCTGTGTGGTAACTTCAATTAGACTTGTTGTATATCTCATTTTGTAGCTATACAATATTAGTACTCATTAATAATGACTGATGCTATTATGTTGAGTATAATTAGATGTCCATCATGAAGTAATATAATGTTTACGGATATATTGGATGTATGTATGTGTAATTTCATAAACTAACTAGTGCATTATGCTATGATGTTAAAGTATCATAATATGTCTAGTTTAATCAATATGTTTATGTGTATTGGATGTTTGATATATTGATTTGTCATATGCAAACCTACCAATATGAAGTGTTATGCTATTGTCTGTGCATTGGCACATTGGCCAATGATGGTGTTGGAAGCAGAGGTGTAATGGTACAGACATTACACACAATTGGTATATGGTGCTAAACTTTCTCAGTGTATTGTGGGCGTGCGTCCACGGTAATGCATGGAAACCTGGCACAGCTACGGGTCACGGCTTGCAAGCCCGGATGATCGGGCATTGTTATAATACCCTTACCGACCCTGTGAGCTGCTAAACTAACATTGGACGGAGCGGCTGTACGACACAGAATTTCTGTATTAGCGACATGGACATGGGGCGGCAGAAATGTAATCATTACAGGCGTGTGAGACAATTGAAAAGCCCGTCCCAGACTAAAGACAGTAGGGAGAAGGAGGATGGTGAACGCAGTCGAGCTGAAAGATAAACTTGGCCAGACTGGTCATTGTATATGTTTGTGTTATATGTTTTAATTAGGATTGCGCTGATGTAGAACTGATATAACACATTCTTGACTTTCTTTCAAGCTCTCACAAGGAGCACCTATGTTATAGATCTCAAGAACGAGTTATGACTAGGTAGAGCCAGGACTGGCAGACGTTAGAATACCGGCAAGCTGTTCTTTTGTTGAGTCTACTGGAGAGTGGGGATCTGGACCACAGTTCCAGATAGATGAAGTAACAAGTAAAGTTACGTAATGTTTCTCATCACAATATGTTATATGATTTTATCATCCTCATATTGACAATCATCCAATGTCTATGATTAGCAAATAAATGTTGTAGTCTTGTAACTCATAGTTCTGTCATTATATTTTTTTCCAATTGTGCATACGTGTTGTTGTGTACATTGGTGGGGGTTCACTTACACACCAAGGAAAGGAGCAGTCAGGGAGAAAACCTGGACTGAGATAGTCGTCTATACTAATATATTTAGACTTAAAACATCTATCTTAAGCTAACCTTCTCTTTCCTATACCTTGGCGAATATTCAGCACAGTTCATTTCATTTTGTAACGAGCCACTTAGAGCTGTAAGTTGGATATTCAGGGCTTAATCTGTAGTTCAGCCATATAGATTTTGTCCCTAGTCAGTTTCTGACTATTTGGGGTTGCTCGCCAGTGAATAATCCATTCATCAAGCTGGTGGGGCACCCCGACTTCTGACAGATTGGGGTCCAGTCCGCGATCCTGAACCAGGATTCTAGTAATCATAGTGATTCTACTAGACCCTAGACAAACGATTTTTCAAAGTTAACTCTTGTAATCTTCAGTCATCAAAATAGACTATCATCAGATGTAGCTAATTTTAGTTGAGGAAGTTACAGAGTAGAGATATAACTTTTCAAAAGCATAACAGATAAGAACTTATGAGAAAACTACCATCATCTATCATTTATTGATAACTGTTTTAACTATTATCAATTAGTGTTACCATTAATCATTTATTGATAATTGAACACTTTAATCATATTTACATTGATGTGTTTGATGATTTAACTGCTTGACTGATTTGCATTTTATGATAATATATGCCATGTTTATTTTGACATGTATGCAGTGCATTTTAATGTTTATTTAGGTAAATATTACTGTTGATTACTGTGTAGTATATCTCTCACACTTACTTCACTGCTGTCGCCAGGTACTACTTGAATATTAATTTCAGTTGTCTTTCACTGCTGAGGCTAAACTATACACATTGGATAGCGTAGACTGTCAGTAGTTAACTCTTGTCTTTCTAGCTTAGATCTGATTTTTGATATATACATAGAAGCTAACCTGAATATAGTCATTAGCAATTATGCTCTTGCTTTACCGGAATCTTGAAGAGGATCTGAAGGCGCGCGCAGATTTCTCAGAGACCGCGAGAGGGTGGGGCATAAGAGAAGGCTTAGAGGGAGAGCAACTAGAAACATATATCATAGCAGAGTTAGAATGGTGGGACCAAGAAGAAGAAATTATGTTTAAAGAAGATGATGAGTTCTTTGAAGCACAAGAGCGTAGCAAAACTGAAGGAGTAAAGATGGAAAAAACGCATATGGAAGCAGTCAATGCGGAGAAGCTAACCTTTCTAGCGGAACATAAGGTAGGAGATATGGATGCTCACCCAACCAGGAAGGAAGGGACATCTTTGCCACCCACCGCAGAATCAGAGGTAGTGGACCGGGAACTACAGGTTCTCATTCGACCCAGTCCTAAACGGAAAAGAGGGAAGAAAAAACGTGCCAAGGGCATTTCAAACAGTCACAAACGTGATAACTGTTTGCACCACGGCAATAGTCGTTTGACAGTAGAGGACCTTCAGGAAAACCACTTGACTGCTACGAGAAATGAATCTCGAGAGAAAGAGGAACTGAAGACAACCTTTAATGAGGTCGCAGGCGGAGACCTAGCCGATTCTCACATTCCCTTCTGGTCACAGAATCACGAAGTGGAATTACATCTGACTGAAATAGGGAGGAAGGAAGGAACAGAATCCCAGGTGAATTTCACTGCTGCAACGCGGGAAGAGTCACTAATTATCAGTTCAGATAATTTACCTAGTAACAGTTACCCAGAGGACAACTGTTTGCACTACGGTTTGCCAGCACAAGATTCCCAGGAATCTCATTTTACTTCAACGAGAGGTGAAACTCAAGAGGAAGATGACCTGAGGACATCTTTTAAGGAGGTCGGAGATCGAAAGGTAGCCGACTTTATTATTCCCTTCAGCCCAGACGAGGAAGAAGTGGGATTAAATTTGACTGACAGTGGGATGAAGGATGACCCGGAACCCTTTGTGATCTTTGAGGCTGCAGCTCAGGAAAAGACACTAGACATCAGTTCAAATGATTTACGTAGTGTGATGGGGTGTGTAGACACCAGCCCATCACAGGATTTACCTCAACTGGACTTAGCCCATGAAAGCATGACCAGAGAGGAACATCCAGACCAGGAAACATTTCCAGTTGTTATCTTACAGTATACCAGTTCGGAGACTCAGGAAACACAGGGAATTGTTAGGAGCCAGAATATGGATTCTGATTTTGTGCAGACAACATTGTCTGTAGTTACTAGCAAAGAAAACTCTTCACACAAGATGGAGGTAGAAACTGCTAGCATCGCTATAGCTGAAGTTATCAGGGAATTCCAGCAACAGGGACCTGAAGTAACAGAAGTCAAGAGTGTTATAGATCTCAAGAACGAGTTATGACTAGGTAGAGCCAGGACTGGCAGACGTTAGAATACCGGCAAGCTGTTCTTTTGTTGAGTCTACTGGAGAGTGGGGATCTGGACCACAGTTCCAGATAGATGAAGTAACAAGTAAAGTTACGTAATGTTTCTCATCACAATATGTTATATGATTTTATCATCCTCATATTGACAATCATCCAATGTCTATGATTAGCAAATAAATGTTGTAGTCTTGTAACTCATAGTTCTGTCATTATATTTTTTTCCAATTGTGCATACGTGTTGTTGTGTACATTGGTGGGGGTTCACTTACACACCAAGGAAAGGAGCAGTCAGGGAGAAAACCTGGACTGAGATAGTCGTCTATACTAATATATTTAGACTTAAAACATCTATCTTAAGCTAACCTTCTCTTTCCTATACCTTGGCGAATATTCAGCACAGTTCATTTCATTTTGTAACGAGCCACTTAGAGCTGTAAGTTGGATATTCAGGGCTTAATCTGTAGTTCAGCCATATAGATTTTGTCCCTAGTCAGTTTCTGACTATTTGGGGTTGCTCGCCAGTGAATAATCCATTCATCAAGCTGGTGGGGCACCCCGACTTCTGACAGTCATTTAGCACATGTAATAGAACCAGCTGTCTGTCAATTGTCAATTAACACGTGGAATACGACCTGCTGTCTGTCACGTGTCATTTAACACATGGAATAAGACCTGCTGTCTGTCACTTGTCACTTAACACATGGAATAAGACCTGCTGTCTGTCACTTGTCATTTAACACATGGAATAAGACCTAATGTCTGTCACTTGTCATTTAACACATGGAATAAGACCTGCTGTCTGTCACTTGTCATTTAACACATGGAATAAGACCTGCTGTCTGTCACTTGTCATTTAGCACATGTAATAGAACCATCTGTCTGTCAATTGTCAACTGTCACTTGGACCAAGACCTGATTTCTGTCACCGGTTAGCACACAGAACAAGCAAGACCTATTGTCTGTCACCTGTCAGTTAACACACACGGAACAAGACGTGCAGTAAATTAGTGCACAGAACCAAGACTTTCTGTCACCTGTCTGTTAGCACACATAACTAATACTGTCTGTCACCTGTCAGTTAGCACACAGAACTAAGACTGTCTGTCACCTGTCAGTTAGCACACAGAACTAATACTGTCTAATAATTTGTTAAAATTTGCAGAAGCAATTATGATCTATCAACGCAAGCCAGAATTGTGTAAACAGAAAGACATGTTAGTCAGCTTAAAATTACCGTGGTAGATAAGTGATATTACTGTGCGAATATGTGTATATTTCAACTTGAAGGATTTATCTAGTTAATTTCACGTAAGTTGTGTGATTTCTGCGGTATGTACCTGACGAGATGCAGCGAAATATGCCAGGCAATAAATCGTGCAATCTATTGTTTGTGTCTTCGTTATTCAAATTCACTACGGGAAAACATAGTTTAGAACTAATACTGTCTGTCACCTGTCAGTTAGCACACAGAACTAATACTGTCTGTTACCTGTCAGTTAGCACACAGAACTAAGACTGTCTGTCACCTGTCAGTTAGCACACAGAACTAATACTGTCTGTCACCTGTCAGTTAGCACACAGAACTAATACTGTCTGTCACCTGTCAGTTAGCACACAGAACTAAGACTGTCACCTGTCAGTTAGCACACAGAACTAATACTGTCTGTCACCTGTCAGTTAGCATACATAACTAATACTGTCTGTCACCTGTCAGCACACAGAACTAATACTGTCTGTCACCTGTCAGTTAGCACACAGAACTAATACTGTCTGTCACCTGTCAGTTAGCACACAGAACTAATACTGTCTGTCACCTGTCAGTTAGCACACAGACCTAATACTGTCTGTCACCTGTCAGGTAGCACACATAACTAATACTGTCTGTCACCAGTCAGTTAGCACACAGAACTAAGACAGTCTGTCACCTGTCAGTTAGCACACAGAACTAATACTGTCTGTCACCTGTCATTTAGCACACAGAACTAATACTGTCTGTCACCTGTCAGTTAGCACACAGAACTAAAACTGTCGGTTACCTGTTGTCAGTTAGCACACAGAACTAATACTGTCTGTCACTTGTCAGTAAGTACACAGAACTAAAACTGTCTGTCACCTGTCAGTAAGTACACAGAACTAATATTATCTGTCACCTGTCAGTTAACACACATAACTAATACTGTCTGTCACCTGTCAGTTAGCATACATAACTAAGACAGTCTATCACCTGTCAGTTAGCACACAGAACTAAGACAGTCTATCACCTGTCAGTTAGCACACATAACTAATACTGTCTGTCACCTGTCAGCACACAGAACCAAGACTGTCCGTCACGTGTCAGTTAGTACACAGAACCAAGACTGTCTGTCACCTCTCAGTTAGCACACAGAACCATGACTGTCTGTCACCTATCAGCACACAGAACAAATACTGTCTGTCACCTGTCAGTTAGCATACAGAACTAATACTGTCTGTCACCTGTCAGTTAGCACACAGAACCAAGACTTTCTGTCACCTGTCAGTTAGCACACAGAACTAAGACAACCTATCACCTGTCAGTTAGTACACAGAACTCATACTGTCTGTCACCTGTCAGTTAGCACACAGAACTAATACTGTCTGTCACCTGTCAGTTAGCACACAGAACTAAGACTGTCACCTGTCAGGACACAGAACTAATACTGTCTGTCACCTGTCAGTTAGCACACAGAACTAAGACTGTCTGTCACCTGTCAATTAGCACACATAACTAATACTGTCTGTCACCTGTACGTTAGCACACAGAACTAAGACAGTCTGTCACCTGTCAGTTAGCACACAGAACTAATACTGTCTGTCACCTGTCAGTTAGCACACAGAACTAATACTGTCTGTCACCTGTCAGTTAGCACACAGAACTAAGACTGTCACCTGTCAGTTAGCACACAGAACTAATACTGTCTGTCACCTGTCAGTTAGCACACAGAACTAAGACTGTCACCTGTCAGTCAGCACACAGAACTAATACTGTCTGTCACCTGTCAGTTAGCACACAGAACCAAGACTTTCTGTCACCTGTCAGTTAGCACACAGAACTAAGACAACCTATCACCTGTCAGTTAGTACACAGAACTCATACTGTCTGTCACCTGTCAGTTAGCACACAGAACTAATACTGTCTGTCACCTGTCAGTTAGCACACAGAACTAAGACTGTCACCTGTCAGGACACAGAACTAATACTGTCTGTCACCTGTCAGTTAGCACACAGAACTAAGACTGTCTGTCACCTGTCAATTAGCACACATAACTAATACTGTCTGTCACCTGTACGTTAGCACACAGAACTAAGACAGTCTGTCACCTGTCAGTTAGCACACAGAACTAATACTGTCTGTCACCTGTCAGTTAGCACACAGAACTAATACTGTCTGTCACCTGTCAGTTAGCACACAGAACTAAGACTGTCACCTGTCAGTTAGCACACAGAACTAATACTGTCTGTCACCTGTCAGTTAGCACACAGAACTAAGACTGTCACCTGTCAGTCAGCACACAGAACTAATACTATCTGTCACCTGTCAGTTAGCACACAGAACTAATACTGTCTGTCACCTGTCAGTAAGCACACATAACTAAGACAGTCTATCACCTGTCAGTTAGCACACAGAACTAAGACAGTCTATTAGCTGTCAGTTAGCACACAGAACTAATACAGTCTGTCACCTGTCAGCACACAGAACCAAGACTGTCTGTCACTTGTCAGTTAGTACACAGAACCAAGACTGTCTGTCACCTCTCACTTAGCACACAGAACCATGACTGTCTGTCACCTGTCAGCACACAGAACAAATACTGTCTGTCACCTGTCAGTTAGCATACAGAACTAATACTGTCTGTCACTTGTCAGTTAGCACACAGAACCAAGACTTTCCGTCACCTGTCAGTTAGCACACAGAACTAAGACAGCCTATCACCTGTCAGTTAGTACACAGAACTAATACTGTCTGTCACCTGTCAGGACACAGAACTAATACTGTCTGTCACCTGTCAGTTAGCACACATAACTAATACTGTCTGTCACCTATCAGTTAGCACATAGAACTAAGACAGTCTGTCACCTCACCTTTCAATTAGCACACAGAACTAATAATGTCTGTCACCTGTCAATTAGCACACATAACTAATACTGTCTGTCACCTGTCAGCACACAGAACAAATACTGTCTGTCACCTGTCAGTTAGCACACAGAACTAAGACAATCTGTTACCTGCCAGTTAGCACACAGAGCCAAGACTGTCTGTCACCTGTCAGCAAACAGAACCAAGACTGTAACCTTTCAATTAGCACACAGAATAAAGACTGTCTGTCACCTGTCAGTTAGCATACCGAATCAAGACAGTCTGTCACCTGTCAATTAGCACGTAGAATCAAGACAGTCTGTCACCTGTCAGCACACAGAACCAAGACTGTCTGTCACCTATCAGTTAGCATACCGAATCAAGACAGTCTGTCGCCTGTCAATTAGCACATAGAATCAAGACAGTCTGTCACACCTGTCAATTAGCACATAGAATCAAGACAGTCTGACACACCTGTCAATTAGCACACAGAATCAAGACAGTCTGACACACCTGTCAATTAGCACACAGAATCAAGACAGTCTGTCACACCTGTCAATTAGCACACAGAATCAAGACAGTCTGACACACCTGTCAATTAGCACATAGAATTAAGACAGTCTGTCACATCTGTCAATTAGCACACAGAATCAAGACAGTCTGTCACAACTGTCAATTAACACATAGAATCAAGACAGTCTGTCACACCTGTCAATTAGCACATAGAATTAAGAAGTCTGTCACCTGTCAATTAGCACATAGAATTAAGAAGTCTGTCACCTGTCAATTAGCACATAGAATTAAGACAGTCTGTCACCTGTCAATTAGTACATAGAATTAAGAAGTCTGTCACCTGTCAATTAGCACATAGAATTAAGACAGTCTGTCACACCTGTCAATTAGCACGTAGAATCAAGACAGTCTGTCACACCTGTCAATTAGCACATAGAATTAAGACAGTCTGTCACACCTGTCAATTAACACATAGAATCAAGACAGTCTGTCACACCTGTCAATTAGCACGTAGAATCAAGACAGTCTGTCACACCTGTCAATTAGCACATAGAATTAAGAAGTCTGTCACCTGTCAATTAGCACATAGAATTAAGAAGTCTGTCACCTGTCAATTAGCACATAGAATTAAGACAGTCTGTCACCTGTCAATTAGCACATAGAATTAAGACAGTCTGTCACCTGTCAATTAGTACATAGAATAAAGACAGTCTGTCACCTGTCAATTAGCACATAGAATTAAGACAGTCTGTCACACCTGTCAATTAGCACGTAGAATCAAGTCAGTGTGTCACACCTGTCAATTAGCACATAGAATTAAGAAGTCTGTCACCTGTCAATTAGCACATAGAATTAAGACAGTCTGTCACACCTGTCAATTAGCACGTAGAATCAAGTCAGTGTGTCACACCTGTCAATTAGCACATAGAATTAAGAAGTCTGTCACCTGTCAATTAGCACACAGCTGTTTTGCGTGGGAAGTGTTAGGTCTTAACATATTCTAGGTCACAACATATGAGGTGGAGTGGTCAGATCCCATCCTCGTTAGCTGGTGTAGCTGGAGTAAAGTATACGTACCTGGGTCTTTGAGTAGCTGGACACCGATAGTAATCCTCCGCTTCTCTCCTCCCGACACTCCCCTGACCACAGCTCCACCAATTCTAGAATCTGCGACATGCTGGAGACCCATGTCGACAATCACAGACTGGACCTGCACGCAACAGAAGTGTTCGTTGATTTGATGTCATGGCTTAGGTGGTGTTTAACAGTACGTCCCGTTGATTTGATGTCACGGCTTAGGTAGTGTTTAACAGTACGTCCCGTTGATTTGATGTCACGGCTTAGGTAGTGTTTAACAGTACGTCCCGTTGATTTGATGTCACGGCTTAGGTAGTGTTTAACAGTACGTTCCGTTGATTTGATGCCACGGCTTAGGTAGTGTTTAACAGTGCGTCCCGCTGATTTGATGACACGGCTTAGGTAGTGTTTAACAGTGCGTCCCGCTGATTTGATGTCACGGCTTAGGTAGTGTTTAACAGTGCGTCCCGCTGATTTGATGTCACGGCTTAGGTAGTGTTTAACAGTACGTCCCGCTGATTTGATGTCACTGCTTAGGTAGTGTTTAACAGTGCGTCCCGCTGATTTGATGTCACGGCTTAGGTAGTGTTTAACAGTACGTCCCGTTGATTTGATGTCACGGCTTAGGTAGTGTTTAACAGTACGTCCCGTTGATTTGATGTCACGGCTTAGGTAGTGTTTAACAGTACGTCCCGCTGATTTGATGTCACGGCTTAGGTAGTGTTTAACAGTACGTCCCGCTGATTTGATGTCACGGCTTAGGTAGTGTTTAACAGTGCGTCCCGCTGATTTGATGTCACGGCTTAGGTAGTGTCTAACACTACGGCCCGTTGATTTGATGTCACGGCTTAGGTAGTGTTTAACAGTGCGTCCCGCTGATTTGATGTCACGGCTTAGGTAGTGTTTAACAGTGCGTCCCGCTGATTTGATGTCACGGCTTAGGTAGTGTATAACAGTGCGTCCCGCTGATTTGATGTCACGGCTTAGGTAGTGTTTAACAGTGCGTCCCGCTGATTTGATGTCACGGCTTAGGTAGTGTTTAACAGTGCGTCCCGCTGATTTGATGTCACGGCTTAGGTAGTGTTTAACAGTGCGTCCCGCTGATTTGATGTCACGGCTTAGGTAGTGTTTAACAGTACGTCCCGCTGATTTGATGTCACTGCTTAGGTAGTGTTTAACAGTGCGTCCCGCTGATTTGATGTCACGGCTTAGGTAGTGTTTAACAGTACGTCCCGTTGATTTGATGTCACGGCTTAGGTAGTGTTTAACAGTACGTCCCGTTGATTTGATGTCACGGCTTAGGTAGTGTTTAACAGTACGTCCCGCTGATTTGATGTCACGGCTTAGGTAGTGTTTAACAGTACGTCCCGCTGATCCCATTGCCTGAAAACCTCGTACTGAAATCAGTGGCTATCTCGGTGTTTATTTTTGTTTCGTTTACTGAACTTAAGATGTTCTCATAGATTGTCACCTCGATGATTATGGTGCTGGTGTGCGAATGACAGATTATCAACTCAGTGATTATGGTGCTAGTGTGCGAGTGACATATTGCCAACTCGGTGATTATAGTGCTAGTGTGCGAGTGACAGATTATCACTTCGGTGATTATGGTGCTGGTGTGCGCGTGAGAGATTGTCAACTTGATGATCATGGTGCTAGTGAGTGAGTGACAAATTGTCACCTCGGTGATTATGATGCTAGTGTGCGAGTGACAAATTGTCAACTCGGTGATTCTGGTGCTGGTGTGCGAGTGACAGATTTGTCAACGTGGTGATTATAGTGCTACTGCACGCGCCCACTAAATGCATCATATTGTGAACAGAACGTTCGTTGAACATATCAACATATACTGGCTATAGCTGCGTGTTTGTGTGTGTGCAGATGCGCGAATAGAATTAGACTACATTACAAGCGTACAAGTGATCCGGGAAATTGGGTGAAACGTCAGAAAGCGAGCGCGGACGCACACACTCGCTAACATGGATATTCAGCTGCTGGCAACTATGAGAGAAATGAAGGAAACATTGTTAAACATGGATACAGTACTTCACAAGCAAATACTACAAAGTGAACGTAAACCAGACAAGCTCAGACGATAAATAACATGCGTAAACATCATTTCAACAGGAAACATAACAGCGCAGAAGAATAACAGGAGAGTATGACATGACTTCTAATTTTGTGTTGTTTTGTTTTGGACTTCGCTAGCTTTGAACTCAAGCGTAGTCTATACACTTGCTACATCAGGCGAACCCACTCCGATTTCTGAGGTTCATGTCATTTACGTCCCTATGCCAAGAACGAGAAGTCTAATGTATCACACACACACACACACACACACACACACACACACACACACACACAGAGAGAGAGAGAGAGAAAGAAAGAGAGAGAGAGAGAGAGAGAGAGAGAGAGAGAGAGAGAGAGAGAGAGAGAGCATGAAATAAACGATTATAACAGGTACACGAAGACATAAGTCATACATCATATGTGGCATCGTCACAGACAAGTGACTAAATGTGTGAATATGTGCGCGCGTGCATTGTATGATGATGTCTGGACAGCGGCATTTACCTTGGCATGAATCTCTGAAGAGGTAAAGTGGCCCGGCAGTTTTAGATATGCCATATAGGTCAAGGTTTCTTTGACAGTCAGTGTGGGCAGCAAGCGGTCAGCCTGTAGCACATAGCTGGATATTTGCTTCATCCTGGCTCGCCTACACTGCACTTTATTGTAGGCAACTAGTCCGGTGATCTCACCCTGGGCTCGACCGGATATGACATCTAGCAGTGACGTTTTACCCGATCCTGTACAACAATTACATAAAATAAGAGATCTGATTGTTTCCCAGTCATAAGACACAACATTAATTTGAATAACGAAGACACAAACAATAGGTTGCACAACGTACTGCCTCGCAATATTCCCTGCATCTTATTGTATGCTTTCTGCATAATTGACACATCATAAACTAAAGCTATTCAACACACATACTCCTACAGTAATTTCAATTGTTTATCAAGGTAATTTAAAATTTACTCTCATGTCGTTTTGTTTGCACACATGTGGCTTTTATAAATTAATTGCAATGGTTTCTATCACCTTTAACATTAATTGTTGACGAATACTCCATTACATATGTATAGTGCGACGCTGGTAGATGCAGTGACAATGAAACAAATAGATATGGTAGTGTTTCAGAATAGCACTCACTTAGACAAGCAGCAGCTAGATCACACTTTAACATAATAGTTAAGGGTCCACAATCAAGGAATGTGGGCGATAACTACAGGAATGAAGATATTACTTATTTTAAAAAAAAATGGAAACGATTACAAGTCTACAATCAACGCAGGGCAGAAGGGATAGTAGAGCCCATCAACAAACATAACATATAATCAGATTGCTACTGGAACTATTAGTGTTGGAACTCTTCGCTGGCTGCTGAGGATGGGGACGGAGCGCTTATGGGAATGTCTCGAATGCTGTGATGTCGGTTTCTAAATCAATCAATCAATCAATCAATCAATCAAAACATAACAATGTAAAAGACTGACGTCTGAGTCTCAGCTTCACAGCTCGGGATTCTGAGACAAGCAGCACATTTTTTTTTCATTTGTTCATTTTCCTTTCATTGTTCTCACCCCCTCCCCAATCTGTCCATCCTTCTCATTTAGTTATTATGCTTTAAGTAGTCACTGTAGTGTCTTCCCCAAGCTTATAATTATATGTTGTGTTTTGTGTAGGTATTTGCTGGTGAAGGCTGGTCGCCGTAAAGTCTTATGTTTTCTGTAATTGTATTCTGTAAAGCCGAATTACTTCGTGGAATTTTGTTGCTGTGTTTCTGTGTCTTTCTGTCTTGGTGCTTGTGTTTGAGAATGTTTATGTGTGATGTGAAAGGACTGTAATAATACATCTCATATGAAAATGTTGCATGTTCTTTGTGTGTGATGTAAAAGGTCATAAAAATGCGCGAAGAACTCTAATCAAACTGCCCAAATGAAAATGTTGCATGCCCTTTGTGTGTGTGTGTGATGTGAAAGGACATAAAATGCGTGAAGAACTGTAATAATACATCTCACATGAAAATGTTCCTTATCAAAAGAGTGTGTTTGAAAGGACATAGAAATGTGTGAAAAACTATAATAACACAAAAAAATTGTATTGCGTATCCTTTATGGGACGTTGCAGTCAACACCAGCATTTTTCAGCTGCTGTTGGTGTGCTAGGTAAGTGTTACGTTCAGTAGTTTGCCATTGCTTTCTGAACGACCGGCTCCCATACCAGCACGTTATAACACAACGCGACACGGCCTGCTGCACAAATCGGTCGCAGCTGAGCTTCGAACGCCTGGTACCCGGCTCACGAACCGCGTTCGCAAGCCTTTAGCCACGGAGCCGGCTATATAATAACACAGCTCACATGAAAATGTTGCATTTTCTTTTGTATGTTTCAAAGGACATAAAAATGTCGGAAGAACTGTAATAATACAGCTCACATGAAAATGTTGCATGTTCCTTGTGTGTGTTTGAAAGGACATAGAAATGTGTGAAGAACTGTAATAATACAATGCACATGAAAATGTTGCATGTCCATTGTGTGTGTTTGAAAGGACATACAAATATGTGAAGAACTATAATAAAACAGCTTACATGAAAATGTTGCATGCTCTTTGTGTCTATGTTTGAAAGGACATACAAATGTGTGAAGAACTATAATAACACAGCTGGCATGAAAATGTTGCATGTCCATTGTGTGTGTTTGAAAGGACATACACATATGTGAAGAACTATAATAACACAGCTTACATGAACATGTTTCATGTCCTTAGAGTGTGTTTGAAATGTGATAGCACGAAGATGAGAGAGAGAGAGAGAGAGAGAGAGAGAGAGAGAGAGAGAGAGAGAGAGAGAGAGAGAGAGAGAGAGAGAGGGTATAAAGAATAATAAAGAATTGTCCTTACCGACGTAGGGGAGACTACTAATTATGTAGAAATCCTTTGATTCGCCTTGTGCTATTATGAGCTCAAGTCTACAGTTATACGGGCCATAGATACAACACATGGTCTATGGAACGCTAGTACAGGCACTCAAGAATAAACAAACACTAAATCAAGTTTATTTGCTTCTCAAAAGAAATTACAAAAGCATCGTGTGGAAACAATACCAATCAATATTAGAGAAGTGCAGTCAGGCAACTAACATCAAGAAAATACATTCAAATAAATGTCAGCTCTAAAGGAATGCAATTAAAACGAGTATAGTCAGATAAACACAGTAATCCATTCAAATAAGTACATTCAGATAAACGGAACAGTGCATTCGGCTAAATGTAGAAATACATCCGACTGCCACTTGTTCAAATACCACTAATTTACCCAGGTAATCAATGAAATGACTTCCTGAAACACAAACAAAATAATATCTTTGACTATCACATTAAGTGAGCGTCATACAAAAATAAACAGTCTTTCCAGCCTGTAGAGTCCCCAGAACTTATTGACCTCTCTCTTTTTATACCCGTATTACTCCGAACCATCATCATCATTGAGTATTATTGGCTTCATTATTTTTCTCGTCATCTTCAGCGACATGTATTAACATCGGGTCAGTGATCTTCCGTCACAGCCTGGGTGGTCATTCACTAATGACATCAACCAGTGTCCCCCGGTGCCATCATCAACCCATGTATCACAAAGGCAGAGCCGAACTCACCCCCGTCAAATATAGTGCGCACAGAACATCATAGCCACTCCCATACACAGGCTCCCTCCCCTGGCATGAGAATTCAAACACATAAACGCTGCAACATGTGTGATAATCAAGCGACAACAAGACAACTACATACACAGACACTGATGATAGTCTTCCCACAGCAGACAAACACCTGTACATTGACAGTGGGACAAACATAAACAACAACTTCCGGTTTGATTGTCCACACTGGCTAGGTTTTCCCTACACCAGACAGATAACACAAGCACTGATAACTGGACACCACATTTTAGCAGCTGGGTCATGGGTCTCAGACAACATAACATCACCACACATTACAATTAGCAACATTATAATCTTGATAATCGTTTATGAACATGCACCTAACTCCTTACTAGGCACTCTTATTCCTCGACGCACTGCCTAATACTTAATTGAAAAGTCATTTAAACCTTTTCCCTGGATTTTCGTGTAGATCTGAACCCACCGCCTTTACCTTGTAGGGCCGGCCTGTCTTCTACCTTAACCACGCGGTCACATAATCTGACCTCGACTCCCCTCTAGCTGGTCGACAACAATACATGCCAATTCCATGCCAAGCCCTGGGCGCGATTTAACTACCTGTCCTGGCCGACTGACCGACTTCGGGTACACGTCTGCTATGTTGTGTTTACATTCTTGCAGTGTGGCTTTTCTTCCAGATTTCCTCATTCTGTGATATTCGTATTAATCAGACACCAGCCTATATATGCCTGATAGTGCGTCTAATTGCTTAGCTTATATGCTTGGTTTCTCTATTTCGTAGTTAAAACACAGCGAGCTTTAGTTGATTAGTTGTGTGTTCTTTACAGAACGTCACAGTCAACCCCAGCATAGGCCAATTGTTTGTGATTTCTTGGCGGGTTTATGTATAGTAGTTTGCCATTGCTTTCTGAACCAGAGTAGCACTACTCGCGTCCGATTATAATTTAACACAACTATCTAACTAGATCTTATACCAACTTGCGTAGGGTCCTGTCATCCAGAGAATGCTTATACATCTGCCTTCGGGTGTTCTGGTTTGATCACCACGCCCGTCTTAGAGTGGCAGTTTCTCACACGTCCTTTCCTCTAGCAATCTTACATGCGGCTTATTTAAGGTTTATCTGCCTCTCGCCGTTCTCGTAGATCGATAGCTGTCCTTTGTGGCTGCCTCTAAATATGCGTCTCAAAAGGAGTTTCCCATCCTCAATTGTACTGTCCTGATACTTAGTGATTCTGCAAGCTTCTATTCCTCCCGTTTCTTAGGTATATCTACCAGAACAGATTTGCTTGTGCCATCGTGGTCCAAACGGCTTTTGAGTCAAGACACTCGCCGTCACCAGAGTCAAACTGCTAATCCCTCCAACTGCCTCTGTCCCTTGCATATATCATAGCTAAATTGGCGCCTTTCTGGAGTCACTGGCCTTGCCTTCCCTGCGTCTCGCGGGGAACCCTCCAATCAACTTACCGCATCACGTTGACTCATTAGCATCTATAAGTTTATCTAGCCCCGCTACGTCCTAGTTTAGGTTCATTGCTCCTTGAAGTAGATTTCCTAGGTCATGTGCGTCTCTCAATGCCATAAATCCGCCACATCCGGTGCCTACCTTTTGTTTCCTGACAGTTCAGGACAACGTATAGGTTAACTTTTACCTCATTTGACTGGAAAACCCGACTTCCATTTCCTATCAGGGGTAAACTCCAGTTTACCGGGTCGCCTATTAGTCTCTGTAATCGAACTTTCACTTTGTTTTTTTATTTTAAATATACAGGTCGATGTCCTCAGGTAAGGTTGGCGGTTTGAAAATCCGTTTCCAGACCGCCACACAAAGGACATACAAATGTGTGAAGAGCTGTAATAATACAGCTCACCTGAAAATGTTGCATATCCTTTGTGTGTACTTGAAAGGACATACAGATGTGTGAAAAACTATAATAACACAGTTCACATGAAAATATTGCATGTCGTTTGGGTGTGTGTATGTTTTTGAAAGAATATAGAAATGTGTGAAGAATTATAATAACACAGCTCACATGAACATGTTGCATGTCCTGTATGTGTTTGAAAGGACACAGAAATGTCTGCTGCTCACAAACAGTACCCTGCTCACATCAATGCCTCAGTACCTTGCTCACATCAATGCCTCAGTACCCTGCTCACATCAATCCCTCCGTTTCCTGCACACATCAATGCCTCAGTATCCTGCTCACATCAATGCCTCAGTACCCTGCTCACATCAATGCCTCCGTTTCCTGCTCACATCAATGCCTCCGTTTCCTGCACACATCAATGCCTCAGTACCCTGCTCACATCAATGCCTCAGTACCCTGCTCACATTAATGCCTCAGTACCCTGCTCACATCAATGCCCCAGTACCCTGCTCACATCAATGCCTCAGTACCCTGCTCACATCAATGCCTCAGTACCCTGCTCACATCAATGCCTCAATACCCTGCTCACATCAATGCCTCAGTACCCTGCTCACATCAGTGCCCCAGTATCCTGTTCACATCAGTGCCCCAGTACCTTGCACACATCAATGCCCCAGTACCCCGCAGACATCAATGCCTCAGTACCCTGCTCAGCTAGAAGCGATTGACAACACTCGTCTCATTGGGCGACTAGTCGTCTTCAGCTCTCCGCATGGCGCTCTGATCTAACTTCATCCAGCATTGACGTTCCTGCAGTCTGGTCAAAGCTGCAGAAACACGTCCACTCCTTGAGTCATGTAATCGTCGTTCCTCCATGAAGGTGTCATGGATGTCAGCCTGGTTCATCGCTCGCCCGTCATCTACGGTATCCAAGAGGGGAAGCCTATATGCTCGTTGTTTTCCTTTTATACCCGCGTGCTCTGGCACAAAAATTACACATATATTAATCAGTCTTGAACTCCTCAAGCCAATGCCGTCTGACGCAAACCTTCGATACAAATGACATACGCAATTACTGTGTCGTTGTATCATGGTTATTATCACAATGAATGTACCTGAATTTCCAATCAGCGCAGTAATTTCTCCTTTTGTGAAAGTCATGCACAGACTGTGGAGGACTGTCTTTGGTCGAGCCGTCCTTAAGCACGATCCATTCCACCAGTGTCCAGGTTTTTCCTTGATCTGTTGGGAATACAAGACCACTGAAGTTACAAGATCAGATTATCATCAGAAAGCAGGTCCTTTACGCTCTCATTACAACGTGTACAAATAAAGGGCCCTGTTTACACGTCTTGAGGCGGATCGGACACACAATGCAAGTCTCATATATTTTAAAAATATGCCTCAATGCGAATTCGAACTTTTGACCTGTGGATTGGCAGGCAAGCCTTCTGCCACTGCTCTAGCGTAGCTGCCCGCTCTCATTACCATCCATGGAACAGATGTGTGGCTCTATAACAATAGCCCGGTCTCGTACAGTTTGACGCCCAGGATGTCTGCAGTGCCCCTTGTCATCGGAGTGTTGATCAGCATCTTCTTCGTGGTCCAAGAACCAAGCCTTTTCGTATTGTTCTTTCGAAATCGCTGCGATGTTTGATATGGCAGCACTGTTTTTGTTTTGTTTTCGTGACCGATAATGTATATGGCAAGTTTTATTCGATGTTCAGATGTTTTAGAATGTCAGTTTTTAAAAATTGTTTTTGGATTCACCTGATTCTAAGAATATGCCTGTAACATATACTTTAAAAAAAGATTCGATTTTATTTCTCGAATTGTAGTATTTGTGAAATAATCTGTTTTAACAATTCTTTACTCTGATTTATTTACTGGTGTTGTGCATACAAAGTCTTCATGCCTTTGCATTGCTAATGGCCACAACGTCTTGTGTTTTATGTAATTGAATTATGTAAGGCTGCATTACTTCGTATTGTTCTCTGTGTCTCTGTGTGTCTCTGATCTTTGTGTGTGTGTTTGAGGATTTTTGTATGTTTGGAATGACAAACAAATTGTGTGAAGTACTATAATAATACATTTCACATTAAAATGTTGCATTTCCTTTGCATGTCCTTTCTTAACCTTTTCACTAATATTGTCATGTTCGCCTTTTAACTTCTTTTCGTTATTAATTGTGGAGCCAGAGTATTTAAAGCTTGCGACATTATAATTTACAACATCAACGTAACAATTTGCTATTATTTTGTTGTGGCTATGTGATGTGTATGACATAACATAAACCATCGTCATAGAAGAGTATATAATGATATAGAGGTATTTGCAGGCGTCTTATAGGTGGCGATAACAAAATATAGATATTATTACAGTCGTCTTACATTTTTTTTAAATTCGCATATCCCTTACAGGACATCGCTGTCAACAGCAGCATCTTTCAGCTGTCCGTTGATTTCTTGGCAAGATTACGCTCAGTAGTTTGCCATTGATTTCTGAGCGGCCGGCTCAGTTATCCCGCAAGTCACCAGCGGGGGTAGAACCGCCTCCAGTTCCCTCCCGCTACGAGACTCTGCGTGATAAACGGGATCACGGAGAAAGTGGTGTAACCCCTCAGCCAGAGAGACCGGCGTCGTCTTACAGGAGGATAAAATATAGAGATATTATTATAGATGTCTTACAGGAGGAGATAATAATATAGAGATATTATTATAGGGGTCTTACAGGAGGAGATAATAATATAGATATATTACAGGCGTCTTACAGGAGAAGATAATAATATAGAGATATTATTATAGGGGTCTTACAGGAGGAGATAATAATATAGAGATATTACAGGCGTCTTACAGGAGGAGATAATAAAATAGAGATATTATTATAGGGGTCTTACAGGAGGAGATAATAATATAGATATATTACAGGCGTCTTACAGGAGGAGATAATAAAATAGAGATATTATTATAGGGGTCTTACAGGAGGAGATAATAATATAGAGATATTACAGGCGTCTTACAGGAGGAGATAATAATATAGAGATACTATTACAGGGGGAGATAACAAGAGATAGATATTATTACAGGCGTCTTACAGGAGGAGATAAGGAAGGTAAAGGAGGAATGTGATATTGGAGGAACATCCAAGCTGCTTGGTTATGCAGACGATGTAGATAATATAGGGGAAAATGAACAAAAGACATTGGAAATATCGACTCACTTAAAGGAAAAAGCTCAACAAAAGGGGCTGGTTATCAACCAAGATAAGACAGAATATATGGTAATTTCAAGAGAAGAAATGGCTAAAAACTCTGGCTACATACAACCACATACAAATAGATAATATGACCATTAAAAGAACGGAAACATACAAATACCTGGGTACAATTTTCAACTGCTCCAACATCATACGGGAAGAAATACAAACTAGAATCAACTCTGGAAATAAGATATACTATGCACTACAACATCTACTAAAATCAAATGCGCTATCTCGTAACACCAAAATCACAATATACAAAACACTGATTAGACCAGTTGTGCTGTATGGCTCTGAAACCTGGAGTACAACGAAAGGAGACGAAGCCTTGTTACAAACCTTTGAGAACAAAATTTTAAGACGCATCTTTGGACCCATTAGGGATACACAAAGTGGAGAGTGGAAAAGAAGAAGTAACAAAGACATTTATGATCTGTTTAAGTCCCCGCTAATCACTGGTATCATGAAGGCTAATAGACTACAATGGCTGGGGCATATAGAAAGAATGGAAGATAATAGGGAAACAAAACTCGCTTACACTCAGGAAATAAATGACCGTAGACCCCGAGGTAGACCAAGAAGACAATAGAAGAGAGATAATATATATACAGACCTACAAGCTGGTGTCTTACAGGAGGAGATAACAAGAGAGAGAGAGAGAGAGAGAGAGAGAGAGAGAGAGAGATATTATCACAGGCGTCTTACAAGAGGAGATAATAATATAGAGATATTAGTACAGGCGCCTTACAGGAAGAGATAACAACAAAGATACATTATTACAGACGTCTTACTTAGAAGTTGAGTTGAGTTGAGTTGATTTAGTTAGTTAGTTAGTTAGTTAGTTAGTTAGTTAGTTAGTTAGTCGTGGTTCCAACTTCACGGCAACGGGTCGTCCCCATATTGCTCTGTCCCTGTGCCAGTGAATATCATACAAAATGCTCCTCACTGCCCAGTGTGAACAATGGAATAGACAGGAGTCTCGGCAAGCCAACAGCCCGCACAGGTACACTGTGCATAATGCCGCCGCCAGAATGCCAACACAAAAGTCCTCCAAGAAAAATACAGTTCATCGTCGATGGAAACGGCAGTCACCAGAAAGACGTCATTGACCCGGGTTTTATCCCATATGGCTCGGTCTCTTTCCGCAGGGCGACCCGCCGAAAGCACCGCACAAAGCACGAACTCTGTAGCTTCAGCGGCGACTCCCAGGAGTCTCCTGAAAAATGCACTCGTGAGCCGAAAAGGCAAACCAGTCAATCCAGCAACAGCCGGCCGCCATCGTTCCGAACATGCAGTTCACGCTACAAATAACCGCGGACAGATGTAAAAGCATTTCACGCGAAACTCACAGCTCACAGTGTCGCGCCACGCACTCACTCAGTAGCAGGGTGACGGAACCATATCCTCCTTAGTCGCCTCTTACGACGTGCATGGTAGGCAACAGTGTTACTATTATTTGCTCCCCCGTATGGGGCCCCGGCAACACTGCACTCAGGACATTCCCATACGTGCTCCGTCACCTCGTTCAACAGCCAGCGAAGTGTTATACTACTAAGCGTTCTCACTGCTATCTGATTGAAAGATCTCCTTGTCTTCCCTCTCAATTTTGAGATTCTTCCAGAACCCCTGCCGATCGCTCGCAATCTCATTCTTTCCACATACGGGTTCTCAGTCTGTTCCCCCACCTTCTGCACTTGGTCCCACAAGCTCACGACCACCGCCCCCTTGTCCATAGGCAATAGACCACCAAGATGTGCGTTCCCTGCTAGCCTATCGGCCTTTTCATTCCACCACACCCCCGCATGGCCAGGGCAAAATATCCATACGATTCTTACAATCTGTGACATCTGAAACACGAAACATTCCTTTCTCCACCCTCCTAAGCATACTCTTTGAATCCGTAATGAATACAATGTGTGTTACAGTAGTCTCCTCTAATCAACGGAATGCCGCCGTGACTGCTTCTACCTCCATTCTCATGCTGGAGGTCGTAGTATCATATGCCAGATTCTCCCTTTTTAAGACTCGTCCATTAGCCTTTGCAATAAAACCCCAACCACTACGTCTGTTTCTCACCACTTATCCATCGGTGTAGATGACTATGTCACCTTGGTGTGTGTTACTTTGGATCAGTTGTTGCACGTCAAACTCAGTGTGATCCGCTGCCCATTTTCTGCACTCATGACCCAGTGTTACTAATACATTATGCTAGTCTGTCATGTCTTCCGGAACTTCAACCCACTCTGTTTTACGATTGATGGTCTCCAGATCAAACACCTGACGTATAGATAGTTCTGCCTGTGCCATCCAGGACCTGCCTCGTCTTAGTCTGTGACCCTTGACCATATCCATGGCTTGATGCAGGGGGTGATCCCTATCTGCAGAAACTCTCAGGTACCATTTGGCCTGAAGGACCCTATGTCTATCCGTCATTGTTGGTAGCGCCAGGATATGCCTCATGCATATAATTGGTGTGTCCTTTGTGCACCCCAGGATTAACCGCATGGCAGCATTCTATATGCGGTCCAACCTTTCACGCTGGCGCTTTGATACTGTCAGCAGCCCCAAAACATACTCAATGACAGAAATTATTAACTGTGAAAGAGCCTGTAAAGCATCCTCTGATCTACCCCGATTGCTGCCATCGCCCTCAGTGCGTTAAGTCCCCTACCAGCCTTCACAACCAAAGCCTCCACATGATCCTTAAAAGACAAACACCTGTCAAATGTGACACCCAAGTACAATTTTATAAACTGAAGTACATACTTAGAAGATAACAATAGAGAGAGAGAGAGAGAGAGAGAGAGAGAGAGAGAGAGAGAGAGAGAGAGAGAGAGAGAGAGAGAGAGAGAGAGATTATTACAGGCGTCTTACAGGAGGAGATAATAACATTGAGATATTATTACAGGCGTCTTACAGGAGGAGATAACAAGAGAGAGAGAGAGAGAGAGAGAGAGAGAGAGAGAGAGAGAGAGAGAGAGAGATTATTACAGGCTTCTTATAGGATGAGATAGCAAAAGAGAGATATTATTACAGGCGTCTTACAGGAGGAACGAACGAACGAACGAACTTTATTTTAAAAGTGTAACAAAGTGGGCACGCAGGCCCGTCTTATATTCGGCCCTTTCAATCACTCATCTTTCATTCATCAAATGTGCATGTTACATTTACATAGGGAAAACAAACATTGTCAAATGGATTTTGTAAGCATAAACAATGCATATTACGCATGATACATTCACAAGGGGAAAAAACACATTGTCAAATGAAAGTTGTAAACATAAACAGTGCATTTTGCAATGTCGTAAGACACATTCCCCCATCCACCCTCACATCCCGCAGCCACCCACACAACCCGCAGCCACCCACACATCCCCCACTCACCACACCCCCACCCACCCACACATACCTCCACGCATTCGCACAGACCCAGGCAAAAATATATGCCGCCACCCACCCACTGATCCCCCACCCACACACATTTCCCCACCCACACGCACATCCCCTACCCATCCCATAACCGACACGCACACACCCACCCACATATTCTCCACCACCCACTCACACACCCGCAACCACCCAGAAAAACACACACATACCCCCGCCAACCCACACATCCCGCACCTATCCACACACACATCCCGCATCCCTCACAGTATTCCCAACCTACCCACACACACATCAGCCAACTTACACCCACTCACCCACCCAATATCCGCCACCTCTCAACTACATACCCTCACCTATACACACATCCCACCCACAAACACATCTCCCCACCTGCCCACACATATCCACCACCATAAACACTCAAAAACACACACCTTCCACCCACACCCCACCACCCACATATACCCCACCACACACATCCGCCGCTCACACACATCTTCCTAAAAGCACACACACCCCCCACCCATACACTCATCTCACCCACTCACGTACTCATCCATCAACCACTCACACCCACACATCGCCCACCCTTCATCAACACATGCATCTCTCATCTACCCTCCCAACCACACACACCCCAACCATCCAGCCAAACACACATCCCCCATCCTCACATACATCCATCATCCACCTGCACATCCCACACCTCCCCCACCTCTCACACATCTCCCCTTCCACACAAAACCCCACCCATAAACACATTCCCCCACACATATCCCCCACATGCATTCCCCATACACATCCCCGCCCACACATCTCTCACCCACACACACATCTCCCCACCCACCCATACACCCCCCACCTACAAACATCCTCACCACCCACACATACATCCTCCACCCACTCACATTTACCCCATCCACACTCACACACTCCCACCCACACATACATATCCCATTCACAGACACCCCCACACTCATCCCCCACACCCATTACACACTCATCCCCCAACCCACACAATCTCCTACACACCCATTCACCCACCCAGATACACATTCCCTACCCCCCCCCCCCCAACCCACTAACACCTACATACTTCCAAACATCCTCCCAAATATCCCCCCCCCCCCCCAAACAAGAGAGAGATATTATTATAGGCGTCTTACAAGAAGAGAAACAAGAGAGAGAGAGAGAGCCAGACAGAGAGAGAGAGAGAGAGAGAGAGAGAGAGAGAGAGAGATTATTACAGGCGTCTTACAGGATGAGATAACAAGAGAGAGATATTATTACAAACGTCTGACAGGAGGAGATAACAAGAGAGAGATATTATTACAGGCGTCTTACAGGAGGATGTAACAAGAGATAGATATTATTACAGGCGTCTTACAGGAGGAGATAAATGAGAGGGATATTATTACAGGCGTCTTACAGCAGGAGATAACAAGAGAGAGATATTATTACAGGCGTCTTACAAAAGGAGATAACAAGAGAGATATTATTACAGGCGTCTTACAGCAGGAGATAACAAGAGAGAGAGAGAGATATTATTACAGGCGTCTTACAGGAGGAGGTAACAAGAGATAGATATTATTACAGGCGTCTTACAGGAGGAGATAAATGAGAGAGATATTATTACAGGCGTCTTACAGGAGGAGATAACAAGAGAGAGATATTATTACAGGCGTCTTACAGGATGAGATAACAAGAGAGAGATATTATTACAGGCGTCTTACAGGAGGAGATAACAAGAGAGAGATAGTATTACAGGCGTCTTACAGCAGGAGATAACAAGAGAGAGAGATATTATTACAGGCGTCTTACAGGAGGAGGTAACAAGAGATAGATATTATTACAGGCGTCTTACAGGAGGAGATAAATGAGAGAGATATTATTACAGGCGTCTTACAGGAGGAAATAACAAGAGATAGATATTATTACAGGCGTCTTACAGGAGGAATTACGCAGATATCATTACAAGCGGTCTCCACGAAAACATTGTTGCAAAATGCAACTGTAAAAAAGGAAACATTGGTGTGTTGTCTTTGTAGCGACTGAGTGAATCATTTACCCTTTGTGAAATGGAGACTCTGAATCTTGCGATTATTTGAATCGATCCCAGTAAACAAAGACACATTTAATTCTAGTCATATTTATGAGCTTGTCTGCCAGACGGCAGGCTCATCGACCATCATTGTGGTTGCATTGACGAGTCTCTCTTTCAGCCTAGCTACCGGACAAGTTGTACAGCCCTAGACACACCACTAGAGCCTGGTCTATGGTCAGTCTTGTCTTGTTGCTTAAATAAATGTTTATTTCCTGAATTCCCCTCGTAGCTGAAGTCAGGTGTAGGCAAGTGTGGCATGTAACACAGATGTGAAGAAAGTCATTATTGCACGCTATTCTAATGTGAAGAAAGTCAGTATGACACAAGACCTAAGTCAGAGTAGTACGCTACCCTGGTGTGAAGAAAGTCAGTGTAGTACACTAGCATGAAGACAGTCAACATGACACATTATCTTAGCATGAAGACAGTCAATATGACACATTACCTAAGCATGAAGACAGTCAATATGACACGTTACCCTAGCATGAAGACAGTCAATATGACACTTTACCCTAGCATGAAGACAGTCAATATGACACGTTACCCTAGCATGAAGACAGTCAATATGACACTTTACCCTAGCATGAAGACAGTCAATATGACACGTTACCCTAGCATGAAGACAGTCAATATGACACTTTACCCTAGCATGAAGACAGTCAATATGACACGTTACCCTAGCATGAAGACAGTCAATATGACACTTTACCCTAGCATGAAGACAGTCAATATGATACGTTACCCCAGCATGAAGACAGTCAATATGACACGTTACCCTAGCATGAAGACAGTCAATATGATACGTTATCCCAGCATGAAGACAGTCAATATGACACGTTACCCTAGCATGAAGACAGTCAATATGACACATTACACTAGCATAAAGACAGTCAATATGACACTTTACCTTAGCATGAAGACAGTCAATATGACACATTACCCTAACATGAAGACAGTCAATATGACACATTACCCTAGCATGAAGACAGTCAATATGACACTTTACCTTAGCATGAAGACAGTCAATATGACACATTACCCTAACATGAAGACAGTCAATATGACACATTACTCTAACATAAAGACAGTCAATATGACACTTTACCCTAGCATGAAGACAATCAATATGACACATTACCTAACATGAAGACAGTCAATATGACACGTTACCCTAGCATAAAGACAGTCAATATGACACGTTACCCTAGCATAAAGACAGTCAATATGACACGTTACTCTAACATAAAGACAGTCAATATGACACTTTACTCTAACATAAAGACAGTCAATATGACACGTTACCCTAGCATGAAGACAGTCAATATGACACGTTACCCTAGCATAAAGACAGTCAATATGACACGTTACCCTAGCATGAAGACAGTCAATATGACACTTTACTCTAGCATAAAGACAGTCAATATGACACGTTACCCTAGCATGAAGACAGTCAATATGACACTTTACTCTAACATAAAGACAGTCAATATGACACGTTACCCTAGCATGAAGACAGTCAATATGACACGTTACCCTGGTATGTAGGCAGGTTTAGGTCAGTATAGCACATTACTCTGGTATGAAGCCAGTCAGTGTGACATGTTACTCTGGTATGAAGACAGTCAAGTCTGACATGTTACTCTGATGCTGGTGTGCTTGGGAATGAACAGGCGCACAGATTGGTTGGCTTTGCAAAACTTGGTGGAGTATTGATGCATCATAAGGCGGACGTGGTTGCGACCTTGTGGGAGCACGTGTACACCACGGAGGAGCAAATGGATTACCATGGTCTGGCAAGAATGCGACAGCGTGGAGTGACGAGGGGATCTGGCCGACGATCGACGCTCAGAGGAAAGGCGAGACGGACATATAATCAGATTGCTACTGGTACTATTGGTGTTGGAACTCTTCGCTGGCTGCTGAGGATGGGGACGGAGCGCTTATGGGAATGCCCAGAATGCTGTGATGTCGGTTCCTAAATCAATCAATCAATCAATCAATCAATCAATCAATCAATCAAGTCTGACATGTTACTCTAATGCGAAGACAGTATGACGTGTTAGCCTGGTATCAGGACAGTCAGTATGACGTGTTACCCTGGTATGAAGACAGTCGTGTGACATGTTACCCTCTAGTTCTTCATCCACTAGAATCCTCAAGACGTGCATTAGTGACATAAGAAGGGCAATGAACATCGCAGTGTATTAGGGTCATACCAGAAGCCGTTTCTTAATATACGAAAAGGAACAGAGAAGAATAAGAAATAAGTGCATATTCATGTGCAATGCATGTGACCGTAGACTATACCAAAACAAATTATATAGTAAGTCATAAAGAAGATGTGAAAGTATTGTCTGTGTGTTTCTAAATATACTGGATTATTAGCATAAGTGATTGCTGTAAAACATTCTGAGTAGCTTACCGTATAGGACAGACCATTGTTGTTTATAGAAGTTGAAGACAATCTAAGCAACTTACCGTATAGGATAGACCAATGATGTTTAGAGAAGTTGAAGATAGTCTAAGCAACTTACCGTATAGGACAGACCAATGATGTTTAGAGAAGTTGGGCAATCGTCATGGTGTTGGAATTCAGGAGTCCCTGGTTGTTCGGGGTCAATACTTTCCAGTTCTGGGCATGCGGGGTTGAAATTTCCGTACTGGACATCCGCAGGACTTTGACTGTCACTGGAGTGGCCCGTCTGTTTCGCCAGCAGTGTTTTGCAATCCTTGGCATTTTAACACAAAAGTTAGTGGAAGCATATACATACATACACACACACTCACTGACACACACAGTCACACATCCATCCATCCACCCATCCATCCATCCAGGCAAAGATACATACATAGACAGGCAGAATCATTATAAAAATGTGTCATGCCGATAAGGGTGGGTGGTCAAGTTTCGCCTTCTCACACAATCACCACAGTCGTGGATCAGCTCTGTCATCTTGTCTCAACCATGCCACGTGGCCAAGCCATCCATATATTTACTTCGCTGCCTTCCATTTGTTCTTTCCCCCTCAATCTTGCCAATTGTCACCAAGTTCTCTGGTGTATTTCTACTCATAACGTGTCAAAAAGTTTTGGTTGTCTACGTCTAATTTCTCTAATCAGTTTTAGGTTTTCCTTTGCTTCTTGTACGACTTGTTCATTGGTTTTTCTGTCTGCCCATAATATTCTTTGCATTTTCCTCAGAAACCACATTTCCGCAGCGATCAGATGTTTCTCAGCTTTCTACTCATTGTCCACGCTTCACATCCATACAAAAGCACAAGTTCCATGTAGCACTTCAACACTCGTTTTCTAGTTGCAAATGACATCTTTTTATTGATCAGTATGTTTTCCATCTTGTAAAAGGGTACCATTGCCATAGAGATTCTTGTTCTAATCTCTTCAAGGCAC
>OY992881.1:83200558-83212409 GCA_963921405.1 Cepaea hortensis
CTTTCACATAATCTGACAATAGATTTACAAGTTGATCGTTTTTTATTATGAGTTTGCCATCTTGGGCTTTTAGGCTACCTGTTGGTGTGTGTTCTACATTGGCATCTTGCCGTCTTGACAGACGATAGTTTGGTACATTGTGCTTCAAAAAAGCTTAATAACAACCCGTGGCGGTGGCGAATGTCGCTGATAAGGCAAATTCGCGCTGTAAAAGTTTGTCCACAGTGGATGCATGTGAAAACATGGTCATTTCCACCATCATGCACCATCTTACGTCTCTCACGCTCTGTGTGTGCTTTATCTGCAATCATTTTCTCCTTTGTCTTTATCCCATTTCTGATAGTTGCCCTCCATGCAACACGTTCAGCGGTGATTTGCTCCCAATGTGCATTATCAATGCCTGTATCGATCATGCCCCGCTTACACACATCTTTGTATCGTAGTAGAGGCCGACCCTGAGATATCTTACCAATCTGTAATTCACCGACAGAAGATGTCTTTTGGTATTCTACCATCATCCATTCTCCTAACGTGTCCTATACATCTAAGTCTACGAAGACTGAGCATGGAATACACCGTCACACAACTTGACCTTTTCAATACTTCAGTATTTGTGATTTTGTCTTGTCACTTGATACCAAGTATTCTTCGTAGACACCGCATATGAAAGCTGTTTAAACGTTTCTCTTGGTGTGACTAAGTTGACCAAGTTTCACCGCCATAAAGAAGAGTACTAAGGACACAGGCTTGGTAGACAAGGACTTTTGTTTTGGCAGTAAGCTTTCTGTTCTCCCAGACACTTTTTCTTAACCTGTTCATTGTTGTTTCTGCCTTACCAATCCTGATGTTGATTTCCTGATCTAGGGATGATTTGATACTTACCTCTGATCCTAGATATGTAAAATGGCCTACTATCTCCAGTTCGGCGTCGTCAATAAAAATTGATGGTACCTCATTAGCACCTTGTGACATAATATGTGTCTTCTTTTTGTTAATTGTTAAACCAAATTCAGAAAAGCATTGGAGAATGCAGACAGTAGACGTTGTAATTCTTCACTCAGAGTGGGTCGTAATTGCAGCATCATCTGCAAAAAGCAACTCTCTGATCAGTACCCTCCTAATTTTGGTATTGGCCTTCAAATTCTGAGCATTATAGAGGCCGCCATCTGAGCGTGAGTGAATCATATACCGGTAACCTGATTGCGAAAGGCATATTTCAGTAGAAGTGACAAGTATATTCCAAAGAGGGTGGGGGTTAGTACACAACCACTCTTGATTTCAAACTCTTCTGAAGTTGCACCATCAAACTTGAATATACCCTTCATGCCTATGTGGAACGATTCCATAATGGACAGAAGAGTTGGTGGGCAGCCAATCTACTTTGGTGCCTTGAACAGACCCTCACGACTGACCAAATCAAATGCCTTTGTGAGGTCGATGAAGGCAATAAACAGTGACTGATTTTGTTTCCGGCATTTCTCTTGCATTTGTCGCATTGAGAATATCATATCAATGGTAGACCGGTTCTGTCGGAAGCCGCACTGTGATTCGGGGTAGACTTGATCTCCCAGGACTTGGAGTCTGCGCAGAACAATTCTGGTAAATACTTTCCCAACAATACACTGAAGTTAGATACCCTATTGATGTTACAGTCGCTTCGATCGCCCTTGTTCTTGTACAATGTTATGATGCTTGAATCTTTGAAATCCCGTGAGACTTGTCCTTCTCGCCAGCATATCTCTATTAGTGGTGGATCTGTAGAGTGAGTGTGTCTTGGCCACTCCTGATAACCTCTATTGAAATCTCATCCTTACATGGAGCCTTGCAAGATGCAAGTTCATTTATAGCACACTTAACTTCTGTTATGGTGGGAAGTGTGTCCAGGTGGTCAAGAGTTGGCAGGGCCTCTATGACGTTGACAGCATCATCCACTAGTTTGGTCTCACTTGAGTAAAGCTCCAAATAGTGCTCGACCCATCTATCCATCTGCTGTTTCTTATCAGTGATGATTTCTCCAGTCAATGTTTTCAATGATGCACTTCTTTTGATCATAGGACCACAGGCTTTCTTTATCCCTTCATACATGCTTCTGATGTTTCCCTTATCACTTGCATTTTGAATGAACTCACATAACTTGACCCATTAGTCATTTGCACACTGCCTGGCAGCCTTTTGCACATCCTTCCTAGCTTGCTTCAGCTCACTGAGAGTATTACACGTTGTTCTTTTCTTGTTTCTTAACAGAGCTATCTTTTCTTTTATCATTCAAGAGCTGCAGTGTCTGGCTGTTTGCCACAAACCAGTCCTGCCTCTTAAGCTCCACAGTGCCGTAAACATCTACCGCTGTTTTATAAAGAGTTTCCTTAGGTTTACCTCACTTTTACCTTAATGTACAATTTTCTGATGTATTAGTGAAAGCGTCTTCAAGTTGCTATTGAAACTGAAAGCACTTTTCAGGATCGTGAGTGTTAATGATATTAATCCTTGGGCTAGATTTGTGTTAAGCTGTGTAGATTCTCTTTGGTCTCAGTCTAACCCTTGTAACAACCAAAGAATGATACGTATCACATTCAGCACTGTGGTAACTTCGAGTTAATGATTATGGTTAGGATGTTGTCTCCGTGTGATGATGAAGTATTAGTACCTGGTGCATTGGTTTTACAGCCTGCGATTCAGATTTTTTCCTAGCCCCAAGCACGTATTGAAGCAGGCAGGCTATGGCGAATCAGCACCCAACTGGCCGGGGCTTGCCCAGCTTGAGGCGGGCTGTAGCATATCAGTGACACCTGTAGGTGTCTCCCACCGTCAGAGGCAACCCGTGGCGCCCCATGTCTACGCCAATTGACAACGACCCGTAAATGTTACCTCTCACTTTGATTCCGAGACCGGTTAAGACTAGGGATGGAGTTAGTGCCTCTCCATAGCACAATGCTTGGGCTAAAATATAGAGACCATGTGTTGCCCATGTAGCATGATCCCTCTCTCGGCCTGGCTAGTTCATTCCAGAGGAAAGGTAACACCCCTACATCTGGAACAAGACAAGCTGCAGAAGCTTCCGGATCAGCAAAGCAATGCTCTAACTGTCCGCCTGTCGGAGCTTCGATCCTAGACCAGCTGCCAACTAAGGCTTAGGGACTGGTCAGCCCTGCCATGATATATTGTCTTTAGGTTGCATTTCCTCGCACCAGAATAAGGCTTGTACCCTCTCAAATTGCGCTCTTCCGCCCGAAGCCGTTGGCACAAGGTGGGGTGTCGGGTTTTGTAAGTGCCGCCCAACATTCGGCGCTAACAGAAAGCAGGTAGTACCGTCTACTGTCATACGGTAGCTCAGTCATATCTGACTAAAACCTGACTGAAAGGTGTGTGTGTTCTTTTACTAATGATGTTATTAGTTCTTTTGTGCATTAATTTGGTATTCCGTGTGTTGTGTTGGTTTTCATTGTCCTTGCAATTTTCTCAAACAATGTTTCTTTTACTTCTTTGAACAATTTCCTAATTTTCCTATGAATCTCATCATATTTTGCATGTTTATTTTTTGTTATTTCTTGTTATTTCCATTAGTTTTAAGATATCTTCCATCATTAATTTATTACGCGCCATCATCTTTATTTTTGGGATAGATTGATTGATTGATTTAGGAACCGACATCACAGCATTCGGGACATTCCCATAAGCGCTCCGTCCCCATCCCCAGCTTTGGGATAGTTGTTTTTGCAACTTGGCTGACAGAGTTCTTAAACATTTCACATTGGTCAATGACATCTTGAAATATAATTTCTAGATCAGAAAATGATTCAAACCTGTTTTTTACTTCTACGTTGAATTTATCTTTTATCTCCTCACTCTTCATTGCACGTAGATCAAATGTGTTTTTGTCGCGTTAGCAGTGTGCTTTTGATATAGTTTTCCAACATTTAAGACAGCTCGAAATCTTCTATTGATGAGAATGCAATCCGTCTGATTTCTGATCTTATTTTCAGGACTCTTCCATATCAATAATCGTCTTGGATGTTGTTGATACCAGCTGTTTCCACTAATCATGTCATGCTCTTTTGCCCATTGTAAAAGTTTGCAACCCTTTTCATTGCTTTCTCCTAGTTCATACTTGCCTACTGTGCTTCCAATTGAAGTGAATACTTCAGTGATTGTCATTAGCGGCATGTCAGAAAGAATATCCCGGGATAATTTATTCTTGCAAAATGATGACAGTAAAGACAAGTTGCAAGGAGAATCTGGTATTGAAGCCTTCAACTGGTCTATGTCAGTTTGAAAATAATTACTCAATTGGTCGCATGTAATATGATTTGATGGCAAGGAATTTGGGAAGTTATACTTGTTTGTCAAGGTGTTAATTGCCTTCCATATATCCTTACTATTTGTTTTATCCATTACTAAGTTCTTAAAGTAATTTTTCTTTTCCCTTCGTATGGTATATTGAACTTTGTTTCTATGAGTACGGTATGTGCTGAGATCCCGCTTTTTATGTGCTTTATCTCTGTCTCTCATAATTTCAAGTATTTCCTGGGTGATCCAATGTGGTTTGACTTGATGTTTGACGTGATGATGATGATGATTGTGATGATGATGATGATGATGATGATGATGATGATGATGATGATGATGATGATGAGTTTGCAACCCTTTTCATTGCTTTCTCCTAGTTCATACTTGCCTACTGTGACTTCCAATTTTGACATTAAAGTCAGTTATTATGATATTTAATTCCGAGTATTTACACTTCTTGCAGGCGTTATCCACATCACGAGAAAATGAATTGATATTGTCATCTGTGCTGTCTGTCTGTTGTTGGTGCATAAATTTGAATAATGTTGAGTTTAAAAAGTCACTTAACGTTACCAGTAATATTCTGTCTGACACAGTCCAATATCCTTTGATGTATTGTGAACTCTGCAGAGCCATAATAAGTGCTACATCTCGCTTTTGTTTCTCTCCACCAGAATGGATTATGTTATATTCTCATGCCCACCCCTTTTCATCCGGACCTACACATAACTACAGTGTTAATATTTATTCTTCTATGCCAACTCATAGTTCTAAAGTTCCCATAACTCACCACCCCATTCATACGTACACAAGTACAGGCCTGTCTGTCTGTCTGTCTGTCTGTCTGTCTGTCTGTCTGTCTGTCTATCTGTCAGTCTGTCTGTCTGTCTGTCTGTCTGTCTGTCTGTCTGTCAGTCTGTAAGCGTGTGTACGTGTGTGCGTGTGTACGTGTGTGCGTGCGTGTGCGCGCGTGCACGCGTGCGTGCGTGCGTGCCTATGTATGTGTGTCTGTATGTATATGTATATGTGTGTGCATGTGTATGTATGTGTGTACGTGTGTGCACGCGCGTGCCTATGTTTGGTTGTTTATTTCGGGCGGGCGGGCCGGCCGGCGGGCGTGTGTGTGTGTGCGTGCATGCGTGCGCGTGTTTGCGCGTGTGTCTGTGTGTGTCTGTGTGTGGGTGTACGAGCACGCTTGACTTTACTTACATTATCCATCTGGTATGCGCGAGCAATCCTGATGACTGAAGAGGCCCCCCTAGCTATGACTTCAGTGCTGATGACTGAAGAAACCCCCAAGCTATGACTTCAGTGCACTCTGTGAGGGATGATAGTGTTTGTAACAGTGAGGGCAAGGCTGTCTCTACCGAAGCACACTATTTGAACTACAAACGAAACACACGCTCTAATAACATACGATGGAAAGTCATTAAGTAACATGCATTTTACATAAAGTATATGGAGGGATATGGACAACGGAAAATCTTATTTCTTGACACGAACTGGCTCTTAAGCACAATTCGTTGTAGGGTTGGTGGGATGGAGCAGTTTGCGCATGCGCAAAAGCTATTGCAAAATGACTGCCCATTATCGTCCTTTGCTGTGGAAGAATAAAGAAGCTACATAAGAATGATGGTTCAGTATGGAGACAGTTGCTTAAACAAGGAAAGAGTGTGCGAATGGGATGATAGAGTGAAAGCTTACAATTTTTACAAATTAATTTTTACAATTTTTTTACAATTGATGACGAAGTGATGCAAGAATATCCAAGGCCAGCGCGGCCTTTGGCAGATTATACAAGAATGTATGGGACAGAAATGGAATAAGCCTGCAAACAAAGCTGAAAGTCTTCAAAGCAGTTGTATTATCCACACTACTATATGCTTGTGAAACCTGGACTGTTTATCAGCGACACGCTAGGAAATTTAACCACTTCCACACAGTCTGCCTTAGGAGGCCACTGAAGATTAAATGGCAAGACAAGATCCCAGACACCGAAGTCCTAGAAAGAGCTTCCATGCCCAGTATCCACACTCTACTAATGAAGAATCAGATTCGCTGGGCTGGTCACTAAACTCGCATGCCAGATCATAGGCTCCCTAAACGAAATTTTTACGGCGAGTCGCGTTGTGGTAAACGCTCCCAAGGCGACCAGCGGAAGCGCTTTAAAGATACTGAAAATCTCATCAATGAATGCTTTTGGAATTCATCATGACACCTAGGAGACTGCAGCCAGAGACAGAAATTCGTGGCGTACATCATTACGCAAGGGTGCAGCCACATGTGAGGCAATCAGAATGCAAGAGCTGTGAAGAAAAGGCAGGACAGAAAAACCACTGCAGGAAATCCTTCTCCAGAAACGTCAAGCATTCTTTGTCCACATTGTCAAAGATTATTTCGAGCCAAAATAGACCTTATCAGACATCTTAGAACTAACGGCTCCATACTTTCAACCCCACTGGATGAAATGAATGGTCATTATCATTCGTGATGGACAAACAACAAACACAGTGAAAGCACCCATTGTCTCTGGTTTAAAAAAAAAAAAAAAATTCAAGACGCAGGTATGCTTAGGGAAAGTCATAATGACCATCTTTTGAGACATGACGGACCCTAGGTTGGTGTATTTCCAGGAAATGTGTGAAACTTTGACTGGTGCTCAATACAGTGACATGCTAGTGAACAAACTGATGGAGACGCTGGGGACTTCTATCACAATAGAGTATTGTTGCTGCACTACAATTCCCGCCCTAATACGGGATGCGAACACGGTGGATACAATACTGGAGATATACCTCCTGAGTTATGTAATTCTATATTTATTGCAATCCCGAAGAAATCAGGAGCCATGGAATGCGATCAACATAGAAAAATTAGTATAATGAGCCACATCATGAAGATTCTGCTGAGAATTATCATGCAAAGAGTTAGGAAGAAAATACAACCCGAAATAGGAGAAGAACAATGTGGGTTTGTAGAAGGCAAGGGCACAGTAAATGCTGTGTATACACTGAGAACAGTAATTGAGCGTTCTATGGAAGTAAACAAAGATCAATGTCTTTGTTTTATTGACTACACAAAGGCTTTCGATAAAGTGAGACATGTCGACATGATAAGGATACTTGAAGATCTACAAATTGATGGAAAAGACCTCAGGCTTGTAAAAAACATATATTGGAAACAACAAGCTGCCATCAGAATTGATAACGATGTAGGTCAATATCAGCCTATTAAAAGAGGTGTGAGACAGGGATGTGTAATGTCTCCAGATCTTTTTTCCATGTACAGTTAAAATATATTCAGAAATATAGTAGATATGGAAGGAATCAACATTGGGGGAAGATACATCAATAACATTATATATGCAGATGATACAGTCTTGATTGCAGACAATGAACAGGACCTGAAAAATTTAGTAGATGCGGTTGTTGCACACAGTGAACAACTAGGATTAGAAATGAATATTAAGAAGACACAGATTATGGTCATCACTGGGAAGAAGGAAATACCACAATGTGATATACGAGTAGATGGGCATATTCTTAAACAAGTGAATCGATATTGTTATCTCGGCAGTCATAACATCTGATGGGAGATGCCTTGAAGAGATTGGAACAAGAATTGCCATTGCGAAGGTAACCTTTTGCAAGATGAAAAACATACTGACCAATAAAAAGATATCAATTGAAACGAGAAAAAGAGTGTTGAGGTGCTACATAGAACCTGTGCTTTTGTATGGATGTGAAGCATGGACAATGAGAAGTCAAGCTGAAAAACATCTGATGGCTGTGAAAATGTGGTTTCTCAGGAAAATGCAAAGAATACCATGGACAGACTGAAAAACCAATGACCAAGTCCTTCAAGAGACAAATGAAGATTGTAAACTGATTAGAGTCATTAGACTTAGACAGTCAAAATTGTTTGGGCATGTTATGAGAAGAAATGACTTGGAGAACTTGGTGACAACTGGCAAGATCGAAGGGAAGAGACCAAGGGGAAGACCGAGAAGTAAATATCTGGATGGATTGGCCACATGGCATGGTCGAGACAGGAACACGGAGCTGATCCACGACTCTGGTGATCGAGTGAGATGGCAGAACATGACCGCCCACGCTTACCGGCATGGCACATGATGGATGGATACAGTGGATACACTACGTGCTCTGGAATTTGTGGTCTTGAAACTACCAGCATATAGTTAGACATGGCGACATCTGACTTTCACTTATTTGGACCCTTGAAAGAGCATGTGTGTGGTCGGAGGTTTGCAGATGACAACCAGGTAATGGAGACTGTGCATTTCACGCTGCTGATATCCACAGTTAATTCTGCGGTGTTCTCTGATTTTTCGATTTTCGGATCATATCTGCGCCTTTCTTTTTCGCAGGCACTCTCCCATTTCACATGGCCAATCTCTTCAACTACCCACACCACATTCGCTTTGATATTTGTATTTTTGTGAGCCACATTTTCAAGGTTTTCTTTAACTAAATCTGGAAGATACACATTTTTGTTGTAATTATTATATTTCCATTCTACATTATGCGTTGCTTCATCTCACCTTTCAATATCGCCTGCTTGAGTGACTTTCCTGTCGTCGGCTACCCGTGCATCTGTGTTCTCCTGGGTCCCCAAGCCTCTCATCTCTGTGTCTGATGGCTCCAAATCTGTCATCATTTTCTCGCTCCAAACGACCAATATATTCAAATTGCTTTGATCATGATCTCTTTCCATGTGTTCACAAGCATTTTCTACGTTGTCCCATATTCGCTCTTAGATGTTCTATGCCAGATTACGACTACTCCCGTCTTCCTCACCGTTTTCTCATTTTACATCGAAAATATCTGCAACTCTCCGTTTCGTGTTGGATACTTGAATATCTATATTTTCATGAAGTACACTGGTCGTTAGTGCCTGGTATGTTCTCTCCTCGATCTTCTCTCCAACGTCCCTTCCTCTTCGTAGTCTTTATTCTACTTTGTATTGTCCACTTCTTCGGCTCTCCAATTCTTATTTCCACACACAAAAAGAGCCCATCTCGGCTAGCCGCACTTGTTTTTCTGCATGAATTGTGTATCTGTCAGATCCTATCTGCGTCTTTGCTCTTCACAAGCACTTTATTCACCTGTACATTCCACAGAGTATAGGTTGCTTTCCTCAGTCACATGGAATCCGTCTGCTGGATCATCTCTCAGCTCCGGTTTATCAACGTTTTCCCATTTCACATCGCCAATCTTCAATCTCATAATCTCTGTGATGTTGTCATTTCCATAGTCTGCCTTACTATTAGCACTTTCCTTAATAACATCTGAAAGATGAACTAATTTTTGCTCACTACATTTTAATTGCACATTTCCAGGTTCTTCAACTGTCGTATTTCCATGGTCTGCTTTAGTAACTATCTGCTCATGGTCTACACGTGTACATGTAGTATGTGCAGTCGTGTCACCCGTTTCTTTACAATGTCTTCTTCTTCTTCTCTTCTTCTTTCGTTCGCCTGAAATATGTTTATAACTGCAATGTTGTCTCTTGTATGAATCTAACAGTCTTTTTTAGTTCACTCAGCGGTCCATAGAGTTTATCTTCCACTGTTGTCTCTCAAGGCCAGAAGGTTCGCCTGGATATGTTGTAGTTTGGGCAATCCTGGAGTATGTGGTCTGCTGTCTGCGACGCCAAACCACATGTGCACATATATGGCTGAGTCACCAATCTGAATTTTGTATACATGTGGTTGCGTAATCTATTGTGTCCTGTTCTGAGGCGCAGAAGAATGACCTGTTCTGGTCTGTCCATAACGTGGTAGTCGTCTTGAGTAAGGTTTGGTGGCCTTCTGACTGATTTGATCATTCTTTTCTTTTGTTGGTATGCAATGGGCACATGAGGTTGTTCTTCTTTTGCTCCTTGCTTAGCCAATCATCAGCTCTGTCGTTTCCGGGGACTCCACAATGGGATGGTATCCACTGTATGGTGACCTTACGCTGAATGCTAAGTTCAGAAAATAGTGTCATTAGAACTGGCAATTTCCCAGACAGGAGCGCCTCTATTACGGATTTTGCATCTGTCAATATCACCACAGGTTGTGTACCATGGCTGGTATTTTGTAATTTCTCTGTTGCTTTACAATGTGATATTGTCTCACTTGTATCTGATCTACGTTGTAAATGTTCATCATTGACGTCCAATTTGACGTTGGCGTAACCTCTTTGTCTAGATTCATGATCATATATTGTCAACTGAACTTTTCCAAACCCTCATCAAATGTAACTGACATGCCTTCTATTCGGTTATCTGTACTGTCGCCTACGTCTGTGTTTTCTCGTATGTAATCGTGTGCTCTTTCTTCACTGTCATTGAGAAGATTATCGATTCTGACAAGGATGCCACGAAGACCCACTACAGCATCTTCACTATTACTAACATCACTATCATGTTCTGTGTTAACTGAATCATCATCATTCTGTGCCTTGCCGGTAAGCGTGGGTGGTCATGTTTCGCCATCTCTCACGATCACCAGAGTCATGGATCAGCTGTGTCTTCTTCTTCTTCTTCTTCTTCCCTCCTCCTCCTCCTCCCCCTCCCCTCCTCCTCTCCTTCTTCTTTCTTCTTCGTCCGTCCGGAACTTGGTCAAGTTGGTAATATGCATCCTCTTTCTGGTGGCCTGGATGCTCTGATTCCCACTTGGTTCTAGAAGTGCTTGTTATAAACCTCTTAGCCTCATTATAGATTATGTCAATGCCAGGCTGAAGTAGTCGTCCGCCTTCTTGTGCCTATATGTCAACCTTTTAATTTCCTGGTATACTGAAATATGATGGGATCCACAGTATTACAACTATTTTGGCAGATTTCTGACATAGTCCATGGTGTGCTGCTCTTAGGTCTGCTAGTTCTGTGCTGTTTTTGCTCTTCAGTATTGAGACAGTTGACTTTGCATCTGTGAAGATAGCTATTTGCTTCTCTTTATTTTCCTCCAAATGGACATTTCTACTGCAGTTTTCAAAGCTTCTACCTCTGCTTTGAAGTTACTTGAGAACTTTCCAGTTGCATTGACTGTGTTTTTTTTCCCACTCCATTTTTTAGATTTAGGAGAATTCCTCCTCTCCGTTTTCTATTGAATTTTTGGCTGATCCATCTGTATATGCATGGGTCCAAGTGCTACTTGGGTAATGTTCTTTTATGTAGTTTAGGGCAATTTTATTCTTTCCGTTTCATTCTGAGTGTTCTTTTTCTCAATACCAGGAATGTTTCTATCATCATCATCATACATCATCATACATCATCATCATCATCATCATCATCATCATCATCACCACCACCACCACCACCACCACCACCACCACCACCACCACCACCACCACCACCACCACCACCACCACCACCACCACCACCACCACCACCACCACCACCACCACCACCACCATCATCATCATCATCATCATCATCAACATCATCATCATCATCATCACAATCATCATCATCATCACGTCAAACATCAAGTCAAGCCACATTGGATCACCCAGGAAATACTTGAAATTATGAGAGACAGAGATAAGGCACATAAAAAGCGGAT